>PQVD01000684.1:0-20359 GCA_003012265.1 Setaria equina | reverse complement strand
TGGCTGAGAAGCGTTCCTAAGCATATCGCATCGTAAAATTTTATGCCTTTATGACTTCCAATGCTCTTTCCGATCAGGGAATTTTTAACTTTTATATTGCTATTACTGCTACAACTTTTTTTCCCACGCTAGCTGTATATTTATTCTTTAATTTAGTGATTTTCAAATTTTTTAAATGAAAGGTGTCCGGGACAGTTTAAGTGATTTCAGCCAGTTTCAATTACCATAAAAATATCTTGGCTGCTGGTAAAACGTAAACTACAACAGCAACTTTAAAAAAAAAAAAGCTATCAATTTTCTCCTGCTTCCTTAATGTCTTCTTTTTTTTTGCTCTGTAAAATTCACTTTATTATGAAGTTTTCATGCTGCAAAATCCTTATTTTGCAATTTGACATGGCACACAAACACTGCTATAAGTATTATAATTATTGCAATAGTTATAAACAAGCAAACAAATGTGTCTAAATTGTTCGAAATACTGATGGATAGCTGTTCAGGTGCATCCAAATTATTTTACGGTAAAATTCACCGACAGCAATTTGTAAAATTTCAGATAATCTATCAAAAAGTTATCGAGTTATTACTGAAGAATCACTGAACAAAAATTGTGCATTTATCTTGCAACAGAAGATAAATTAATAAAAAGATATTTCCAGAATCGCGATATCTTTGTAACTACTCATCAGCGTTAAATATTTTATGGATACCAACAACTTTTTTCCAGAAGTTTTGTTTCAGTTGTCAGTAAAAAAGGGGCGAATTCCAGATTTTATTAATTCATTGTTCCGTATGGCATGCAAAAGCAAATTTGCTGACTGCCCATATTCATTTCCTAATCACACCGCTGTGTAACAAATTCAGACCTGCGAGAGTTTTTAAATAATCAGTTCAATCTGCTATATCATTAAAACTTTTGTTTAATATACCTGGATCTCTCGTATATTTAAAATTAGGTCAGTTTTTCCATTTCATCATTGTATTCATAATTTATTCATCATTTTTTTTTGTATATTTGACATAATTATCACCGGACCATTATTATCTTTAGTCACTACCAGTTAATCTTAAAGGTAAAGACGATAAAATCATCCTTACCTTTATCTCATCAAAATGATTCTATGTGAATTATATTGAATTTCAACAAATAAATAAAGTGTACTGTCTCGGAACAAATAATCTCCTAAAAAATGCGTTGATTCATCACGAAATTTTGCAGTGTTTCAAGTAAATAATTAGTTGTTTGTTCTGCGACACTTTGTTTTCCACCAATTAAATAAATTTCTTTTTCTTATTTTGTTTCGTTTCATTTTTTCTTCTTTTTTTACTACGCTAATAAAATCAATACGACGGTTTTCAATTTATCGCTATCCTATTGATAAACGGGAAATAAATTTTATATTTATTTAAATAAATTCAATTTATCGCTATCCTATTGATAAACGGCGAAACTGTCAGAAAATGACGTGCCAGACTTAATCGGGACTTCAAATTTTTTTTTTACTTTTTTTATCAAAATTAAATAATGAATTTTATTTTAGAAATGATTTTTCTTGCAACTTTTCAATAGATGATCAGTGATTATTTCATCCGGAAATTATAACAAGAAATACAAAATTATGACAAGTAATGGTAATATTTGATACTTGTTATGAATCTTGTCCGAACACTATCGAAAACTGTCATCACAAAAACATAATTTTAAGATTGATAAGGAGATAATAGGGTCTTAATCATTTGTCCTGTTATTCTAGCGCAAGCACTGTCATGCTACCATTTTGAATTAGTATTTCAGTAATATTTTCTTATTGCAAGAACATATTTTGAGGTTTGATAAACCGATAATCATTCCTACTAATATTTTTGAACTATTATGAAATGTGCATTCATAAACAATTTAATGAATGAGTCAATCAAACTGTCCTTCGTCTTTTAATTTTGTTTTTTTTTTTGTATTACCTTGAAAAAAATTCATTTAATAGTCATCATCCATGAGAAATCGGAATTCTGTATTCGAAATTTAAAAAAAAAAAAAAAAACAGGAAATTCATTTTATTATTATCAAAATGAATCATCAAATTGGTCGGGAATTCATAAATAAACAAAATCATTTCAGTTTACACTTTCTATTTTATGCAAAGAAAAATGATATTATTAATAATTTGAAGAAATATGCGGATCATATTAATAGAATTTTTTTATTTTAGAAGTGCAGATTAATTTTTTAAAATTGAATTATTTAACACAGGTGAAAGAAATTTGTAGTTTTTATTTACGTATGTTTCATATTTCATATTTTATTTTCCAAATTTTTTCACTGAATAACTTAATATCCTTTTTCAGCTTTATGGATTCATTTTAAACGAATTAGACCAATTTAGCATAGCGTGATATTAATATTGCTATTATGAATCATTTCTCCTCTCATTGTAAAATTCCTAAATTTTTTTGCCTATATTTTTCCCTTTTTCTCCTTCAAATGATTATTAAAATTTCAAGATTCAGATGATTAGAGTTACTGTTAATTTCTTAATCTAATTATCAAATATTTTATCACATTTTGGATAAAGTATTCATAAAAATTAATGCAATAATTTGGCATGGCCATGCATTGACTTTGCAAATATCTATTGCGTAAAAAAATTATCTTTGTCCAATAATTAAAAGAAATAAATAACAAATTCAAATACTTTTTAGTTTTTCAAAAACTTCGAAATCCTTCTTTTTTTGCCAATTAAAACTTAAAAGTCAATTATTCTTTTATTTCTGATTTAAAAGAAGGAAATAAAACTTTTTGCTAATCATACATCGACTTAAAAGTCAATTATGCTTTTATTTCTATTAATTTTTATTGTTTGTATATCAAGTCTTAGTAATGACTATTTCTGAAAGATGACCAATATAGAAGATTCAAATATTTTTGGCAAAAGTATAGTAACTTTAACATTGAAATTATGTATGATTAGCAAAAAGTTTTATTTCCTTATTATTTCTAATTTTTATTGGCGAACTGCAAAATTTTAATGAAACATAATTGGTGTGAATTAAAATTACTAATTAATTGATTTTTTTTCGTAAGAAAGAGTATTTTAAAATGCAATCGGAAAAATGATGGACCATTCATTTTCATTTGCACAGTCCTAAACAGAAAACCTGTTTTCCTTTGATAATTTGCATCCTAACGACATCATAACACCATTAGCAACATCAACAGCAACGATTAATTATTTTTCTTCATTGATCGATAAGACAAAAAAAGTTCTTTCCAGAATGTTTTCGTCTATTTCAATTTGCTTTCTTTTTTTCCCATTCTTCAAATATTAATTATAATCATTCTTTTTATTTAACTCTTTGATGTCCATCTATCTGCCTCCTTGCAGTTAATTACAGTTGATTTAATATCGACTGAAATTACAGGCAAGACTTTTGAACTGACTGTTAATTATAAATTTTTATCTAAATTCGTCTTCTTATTTTAGGAAAATCAAGATTTTATTATTAAGAGCAATATGTGCTGTTATCGTTAAAGATATCAATAGTGGGCCTATAAGAGAAATGAAAAATTGGCACAACACGAAGCCTTGCTTGGGTACATATCAATCATTCCCATTAAAATCTTTTTACTGACACTGTTATTTGTTTTCAATAACCTTAATTTTTTTATACGAATGATAATGATGATAATTCATTCTTACAAATATAAGTGCCATAAGGCATCAACGATTATAACTGATTATTTGTCGTTGTAATTAAGTGCGAAATAATAACCTATTAATTATTTAAAAAAACTTTCTATCAGTTAGTAGATAAATAAAATAATATCAAATAATGAACAAAAAAGAAAAAATAGTAATCTTGTTAAATTGAAAGTCTGGAATAAGGGAAACAGTAGGAAAAAGTAAAAAAAGCTAATTTTCGTCCAATCTCCAAATTCCTGCAATAGCAGCAAGTGAGTATAAAATTTTCTCCTTAAATTGCTTCATTTATTTAGCATTTCTCCTCGTTCTTCTGCCGTCGTTTTCTTATCTTTCCTTTTTTTCTTTTTTTCTAAGCTTTGAAGCTGATTCAAGGCTGCATCATTTTTTTATTTCTGTCATTTCTTATGATGTTTGCTGGATCACTTTAATTTATTAGAAATTTCCATCCAGATTTATATATTTTCAGTTTTTTTAGGCTGTGTGGTGATAATAGTAAGTTTATTTATGAGTTATTTTAACTGTTTGAAATATTTAAATGATTCAACTTTTTTAACTAAACAAATAATCTTTTATTCCAAACTTAATCATTCAATTCGTACTACTTTGAAATGTCTTTTATATATTGAACAAAGAGCACTTATATTAGAAATATCCTCATAATTAGTAAATTTATTAGTAAAATAGTGTCATTAAGATGGCTTCTTATTGTTTGACAGCAAGGATTTTTAGTAATAATTTTTTAACCTTCTTTTTCATTACTTCTATTAAGAGTCACATTTTCATATTTTATAGTAGTTCCAGAAAAATCTGTTTAAATTGATTTCAGTTAAATTTGTTCACAGCAGTATTGCCAGTAATTCATTTTCACTGTCATTTCATCCGAAAATTAATTTTTTCCTTATACAATTGTTTTTATTCCATACTTTATTGGTTTTACGGTTGGATGAAAGACTGAACTGATTGGTTTTTTTCCTTGCTTTTTTTTCTGTTAGAGAGAAATTTTAATGTGTTAAAAATCGAAATAAACAAATCTGCTTGCTCAAGGTTGTATTAATGATGAGGTAAGTTAGTTGCTTTCAAAAATTTCTACATTTAAATTCAACAAATACAACCCATTTTTTAGCTTTTCACAAAAGCAGTCGAAAATTAGTGATGGATTTTTAATTATAACATTAATTAGCAATAAAAAACACTAATTTATTATTGTTTACTTCCAATATTTTATAATTATTTCACTAATAATTTCTATATAATGTACGTAATTTATATATAATTCCTTATATGTATACATTGTTATTAATAAAGAGTGGACAAGAAAATGAAGAATAAAAATCAAAATGGAAATATGAACAAAATAACTTTTATAAATATTATAACCTTTTTATTTTTGAAATAAAATTACTACCAATTAAATGGGAAAATAACAGCCTTTGATTGATTTAAAATCCATTCAAAAGTGGCAAATTTGGCGGAATTGAAATAGTTATCGAATGATAATAATATAAGGAAAGATAATTTCTTTGGAAGTTATTTTCCCCTGTGATAAAAGAGGAAACATATCATTGTCCTCATTTTTAAACTTCGCAAAATGTTTTTGTAATTCATAAAATTTACATGATTTCAAATTCAAAAAAGGTCATTGACATTACAACTACCACTAACCTTTCCTACATTAATTCATTCTTTCCTTGACATTGAGGCATCTTTCTCTTCAGGTATTTTTAAGAATTTCATAAGTTCAGAAAATTGCTTTCTTTTTTCATTTTCGTCCTTTTCATTTACTTATTTCTGTTCAATTAATAGAAGGAAATTCTTGTGTTTTTGTTTTCTTTTATTATTTGACATAAGAAATTCATCAATTAATTTATTTAATTTATAACCTGCATATAAATTTATGCAATCAAATTTTCTTTGTTTTTACATCGTCACTCTCATTTTCACCTATTCACATGATATTCACAACATTGTTTTCTGCAATTTATTTCACTTAATAACTTTTTATAGTATTCAGCTCTAAACACTTAATCGTGACGTGAAATGACGTAGCCAACGAATGAATGAAATTAACGAAAAATTTCGTTATAAAACACAAACCAAATTGAATAAACCTGATGATTGTTTTTATTTTAGAATTTCTAAAAGAGAAGAAAAGTGATCGAAACTGCAAAAGAAATAACCCTCTAAATATTGAACTGCAATTTCAATAATATTTAACCAATGCATTGAGTATACCATGCAGTTATATCATTTTACTGTTAACTAATTTAATCAACAGTAAAAGAAAGGATATAAAATAAACGGCGACAATAACAAAGGCAATAACATAACAATAGCAATAACATTAATAATTAGTAATTAACAACAATATACAATTAATAATTAATAACAGTAAATAAACAAGTAATAATAATAAATAAAGCAATAGCAATTACTATTAGTAACCATAATTAGTAGTAATAATTAACGATAATTAATAAAAACAAATGATAATTAATAGCATTATTGTAGTAACCGCAATTATAATTTTAATTAACAAATAAATGAAATATTGAAATTTCCTGCAACTTTCGAATTAACTTTAAAAAAATTGAATATAATCCAATTACTGCTCGGCGTCTTAAATATCTCTAATCGGAACAACTAGTATATTTTGTAAATTTTGAGCGTAATAATTGTTTCTAAAAATATGGTCAAAAACGCACTTCCTATCTGCGGTTTCAAGATATACTACCTTTTTAACAAACTTATTTTTTTGAAAAATTGGTCAAATAAATATTTCAATGAAAAAGAAGAAGCAATTCGATTTCGTAGCCAAAAGAATGGAAGGGAAAAAACGCAAAAAGCATTATTATTTTCTTCTAAGTTAATGATATAGAATGAATTAATGTTATTCGCAAATTCCTTTTAACGTCTGCTGTGCATCGTCTGAAAGCATAAAATTATGAAATAAATAAAATTTACATGCATTTCCTTTATTAAACGACAAATTTAATAAATATAATGTTTTGAAATTTTCAACAGTATGTGAAAATTCTGAATATCTTTTTTCCTAAAATATACTATTGTTACTCAATGTGTGTAAAAGGTCACTTGAAAATTTTGAGAATAATTTCAAGGAAATAAAAACTATTTATTTTTTTCTTGATATTTGATAGAACAGATCATGTCGGTTATGTTGGATGTGATATATTTCTGACAGCACTTTATTTTTGACGCATTTCTGGTAAATGTAAGAAAGATTTTTGATATAACAAATCATTTGTATGTGTAAGATACGATATACTGGATATAACATGCCTAGCAATCAGTAATTTCATTATTAGATCATTTGGTACCTTACAAATATTCAAAAGTCTTGTGCTTTTTTTTTCACTAATGAACAGAAGAGGAAAATTTTCAAGCGGGAATTTTTGAAGTTGAAGACATATTGAAGATATATTTAAGTTGTCTCGTTTATTCAAATCATTCCATTTTCCTTAGTTTCTCCTCATTAAAAGCAAACAAACTCTTGCGATTATGGAAACGTTTTCAGAAAGAAATCAAATTGAAATAGTATTCATAATGTAGTCGATTTTTTCATATTTAATTCCACTGATATTCGAAAAATGTTATATTTTACATTACCATAAGAAATCGTGGTTGAATCAGTATGCTATATCAATAGGTAAATTCTTTTTTTTCTTTGAAACAGCTGGGATTCAATAATTAATTGGTATAACAAATAATGTTTTAAGCCGTTTCAAAAAAAGAAGACTGAAAGAAAAAAACTTTTCTTGGAAATTTTTTTCCAAATAAAATGTGTCGTTTTTCATCTTTCGCAATTGTTCATTAGAAGTTACAGTTGAAGAAATTTAAAAAAAAAAAAACCATAGAAACAACGATGATTCTATCCTTCCTTGCTAGTCCCATTTGTTTCATTCGTCATCTTCCCGATAGTCATCTCAGTCAGTATATAATAATGTTTCTTTTATTGCTTTTTCTTTAATTTAAATTTTATTTTAATGTTCGGCATGCATGTCCATTTCAGATTCCTTTTCGGCTTTTTCGCTTTTCTCCTTTGCGTTATTTTAATCCTTTCCATACTTATTTTATTATTTTTTTTTTTTTTTTTTTTTTTTTTATTACGCATTATAATATGATGAGAAAATGCGCAATTTACGGAAACTTATCTACAAGTTATAATAACATTGCCGTAAACGTTAGTAAACAGCTTAATCCACTATTTTAAGTGCAGAAAGTTGAAGACTCGAGGGATATGGGAAAGGCAAAAGTGGAAAAGGAAGGGTGAAATTTGGCAAACGACGTGAAAATGTTTGCTGTCCTACTTTGTATAGAAATTACATATTTTATATGTATCAAACAAGGCCAAGTTTACAATACTTGAGTTTGAAGTTTAAATTAATATTTTAATATCAAAACAGACTCAAAATACAATATTTTAAAGAAAGGAAAATAAAAAGAAAACTTCCACATACCAATAATAATTCATTTTAATGAAATAAAAAAAAATCTCCATGTATAATATATATACCTGTCCCTCCATCTATATTACAACTACACATCTATACACACGCCTGTATTCTATGTATCTCTATGCCTACACATACACATATACTATAGTAACCTATATCAAAACATCTATACCTACACGTATGCCTATAATATACGTACACGTACGCCTGCAGGTACACTATACGTACACACACAAACCACTAGTGATACGTACACACAGACATATATAGGAATGGAATTTAAATGGGTATGTAACGGTGTCTTCGGATCGCTTACAAGGGACGGACACCTCTCGCGCGCCCCCATCAAATCGATAAACATTCGTTACTAATTCTTTAAATTCATATACCGATTCTTGTCTCTGATAAAACAGAACTATTTTGAATTTTCTCTGCTGCTTTCCATCTTTTCCATTTGATAATTTTTCACGATTTATTTATTATTTGATTAATTCAATTTGTTGTGACTTAAATCCATAATTTAAAGATTATCGTCACTTTCTTTTTGCTACAACAGTCTTTCCCAATTTTTCATTAATTTAAGGATGAATTTTTCATTGACATCAAGAAATTTTCCAACTTTAATGAAACTGCGTAAATATTCGATCATTAAAGGAATCATACTGGTGCTATATGTATTCACAGTGCTTGTCAAATATCGGTTTTGTATACAGAACACTGAATTATTTCTTCCTTAATTTAATTCCGAAGTCTTTTTTTACTGGAAATCAAACATTTACTACACAGATATAATTAAACTAACAATATTTGCAATTAAATTCTCCCTCAATATTCTAATATACTTTGCAGTTCAATCATTATACCTTTAAAATTACGTAACTTGTAAAGATTAATTAATGAACATCTGAAGATACAGAAATAGAAAATGGCAAAAGCTGTTGAAGTTGTTAGTTTGGTCGGTGAATTAATATATCGATGACACTATAAACTTAATTTTTTTTTTAAATCTGGAATAACTGAAGCAAGCTATTTCTGTCACATCATCTACGTGATCCTGTTATTGCTAGCTATATTACTTGGGATATAATGGTAACTTTAATAAAATTATTTCCTGATATTTAACTTGTAGTATTATTTACTTAATCTGTTAATATCGAAAAAGTGTGAAATTTTTGATATTAGCAGTAAGGTAGCCATAGCCTGTTACTGCCACTAAAACAGGTCATATTTTGGCCTTTATTGTGCATTAAAATATTCAAGGGTTACGATTGCTTCATCATGAAAAGAAATGTTCTTCAAACTGTTCTGACATTTCCAGTTCCGCTGAATTTGTTTATTCTAGGAAAAAGTAATTTGCTCTCTTTTTAAACACTTTTTAAAAACATTTGGTTCTTTCTTTTTTTTTTTTTAAGTTTAAGACTCAAATAAAATTTACACTCCTTTCTTTTCTCTTTTGATTCCACAAATTTTAAATAAAATTAGATGTAATGATATGTTCTTCAAAATATTTTAGGAATTTATTAGTACTGTTTATTTAGCCTGTCATTCCTTCGGAATTCATTTTGTTTCGACGTTACTTTTAATCGCTAATCCATCAGAACACTTTACTGAAATGTATAATTATTTCACGGGCATGACAGATCCGATAGAATAAACCAATTTGCCGGCTTCCATCATTCTGCCAATGAATTTTCATTTTACAGAAGTTTAAACTTTTCCTCAATTAATTTTCAACACTTAGGAAACTAATATAAGGGAGCAACATTAGTTTTTAATTTTTTAGAGATCAAACTATCCGATTAGCCTTACATCTATTCTCTAATCGAAGATAAGGTTCGAATGATCAATTTTCTTGGCAATAGTATTAATCTTCTTAATAGAAAATTTGGCTGTGTCTCATTTTATGAAAATTTTCTGTTTTTAGTTAACATTCTTATGCTCTGTGTTTATCCTTCCTATCTGTACTATTATCTCATCTCGAGATTTATGCCTATCATCTGATTGGGCTTTATTTACCATCTGCCTACGCTCTACTTGCCATCTGGCTACCTCTTACATTTCAAATGATAAAAATGAAATAAAAAAGTTCAAAAGAAAGGTTAAGGCTTAAACAGCTATTGCATCTTCATTTCCATTGCCAAAAAAAATATATATATTGGCAAGCCTTCACAAATTTCTTTAGCTATCACTTTATCTGTCATTATTTTTCCTAACCATCTGCTGACATTAAGAAATTAAAAAAAAGCAGACTTTTTCTCAATTTTTGTTTATGTACATTTGGGAGATTCAGTTCAAGAAAGTTCTACACTTTTTTATTTGTGTTATATTCAAGTATTCCAGGAGAATTTTTTTATGAAAAATCAAACACCATAATTCTGACTTCATAAATCAAGCATGACATGATTCTCCGATTAATTCTAATTTTTCTAGTTATCACTCATAAATATTAAATCTATTGAAGTAAATTTATATCTGATGGGTACTTGCCAATTTTTGTTGCGTAATTTTTTGTTGTGTTACATAGAGAAAAATGTTCCGATTCCGCCTAAAACAGACACCGATCCTGATTTGTCATGCAGTTCATTTAGATTTATTTTACTAAATGCTTATTATTCGCTCCTGAATTTCACTATATTGCGGTAGCATCGGCAAAACCATTTTAGACGTGATAATTGATAAGATTATCATTGTACCCTTCTTTTCTATACAGGATGAATCAAATAGAATGATTTATTAGCTATTTTAATGGGTTTATTATTTGAACATTGTTGTTCAAATAACATTGTTGTATGTTATATCGGGCTATCATCAGGGATCCCATTTTCGAAAAATTAGCAACTTCAACGGCTGATTTCATGTTGAAGCATAATGTAAACCTGAAATAATGCATTATAATAAACTGAAGTATTTGTAGCTAAAATTTAAAAAAAAGGATTATAGAACTAAGGATTCAAGTAAAATTTGAAATTAAGAAAGTTTGGAATTTTGGCAACTTAAATAAAAAAAAGGCCTTTTTTAAATTTTCAGGGGTTTTTCTTTACGATATTTGTATTTTTCTTACTAACATGTTTGTCCTTTTACATCTGTAAGATTTGTAGCATGTCTAAAATCGATTTCAAATAAAAGCGATAGTTCCCTTTTCTTTCCGTTGTAAAAAAAAAAGAAAAAATGAAGAAAAACAATTCATGATTAATTTATTTGGTTCAGTGTTTTTTCACAAATCTTTTTCCAAAAAACATGTATATATATATTTTTTCTGTTGAAAAAACAAATGGAATTAATTTCCCTTACAAACTGTCAACTGCTGATATTTGGAGTTTCTGTTTGCCTTAAGATTTGTATAAAATTAAATGTGAAATTCGTTTCATTGGTAAATGTTGAGCAATTTATAAGTTGTAATGAAGGTAAAATTTAAGCTCCATCATACTGGATGATTGTAAATCGAAATTCATAGTATAAATTTAATGAATGCATTATCCTGTTGCCTAATTTATTTACTTATTTCTTAAGTAAATTTTGAATCAAGCAATTTTAATATTTTGAATCAAGTAATTTTAATTATTTCATTTTCTATCAATGTCGGCTGCTCTCTTTGTTATTCCTTTTTTTTTTTCTTTTTGTTAATTTTGCTGATAACGAGTGTTTCACCGTTCTCTAATCTTTCTATAGTCCTTTATTTTAGTTCATCGCTCATTGTGTTTGTTAAAACTAATGAATTTTGGGCAACAACTGTTTTATGAATCATTATCGATCCAAGAAGATAAATGAGATGTTCGCTGAAGAAGCTATTATATCGATTCACTACGGTCATCATCGATTGTTCGGACTAAATAAAATAGTGAATTCTTATCATCAGATCACAATGTTCATCTGTTACCTATGCTTGAGTAAACCAGCAGCCATTGTTTTAGAGCTTTAATAAATATTATATCAGATTTCAAAATCTTTTTTTAAAACTTCTTTGTTGCTGCACTTTTTTCACAGTATTATCTAGAAACTCTACGTATAATTTTGAGTTTTATTATAATCAATTTTAGCTTTTTTCGAAGAAATTTTCGAAGAAATTCAAGAAAGATTTGGCTTTTTTAACCCATTTTAGCTTAGGGCGTTTTTTTCGCGATGTGAAGTAATTATACTTTCCAAGCATTCTTGTGTTCATGTGTATATCATTTCGTTTCCATTTCATCTTTGTTTAAATCAGTTGAGTGTAAATTAGTTTTGTTTATTTTCATCCATTTGCTTGCATTTTTCATACTTTTCAAACCAAACTTCAAAATTTTCGTTTCTGATAAAATTAATTTATTTTTTTTTATCTGAAAGAGCTTTGAAATTTAAAGTTGAAGTTTGAAGGGATTTCTTTTTTTGTGGTTCATATCAGACTGTATCTTTCAAATAAGAAAATAATGTGATTTTGAAATGGAATTAAATCAAAGGATTGATATATAAAAGATCAATGTCGTCACAAAATTTTGATGTTTCTGATGCTTTATTAATTAATCCTTATTTTCAACCAAAATTAGTTTTTTATATTCCTTCTTCAGTTGCTTTGTTCATGCCCTGTTTTTAATCGATCCAAAATTAAAAATTTATTCCCATTCTTATTTTACATTTATTTTTTTAGTTTAATCATTTAATTAATTAGTTTGCTGGGTCAATTTGCCGATTTAGTCGATTGATTTTAATTAATTGGTTAATTGTTTAAGCCGATTAATTGAATAATTTGTTGATCCAGTTAATGTGTCTAACTAATTTATTTGTTTTATCTATCTGATTAGCCAATTAATACAGCTAATCAATTAATTTGTTTTATAGTAATAGATTAAACCTAATAAGTAATCAACATTTTATAGTACCTGTTTGAAATTTTATTACCAAGAAAATAACTGCGAGAATTATGCCGAACACTTATTCCAGTACTCTTCTAATGAGGCCTCGACGTTTTTACTTTCAAACTTGTATCATGATTATTAGTTTTGTTTAGATCAATAAATACTTGATCATTTTTCCAATTGGATTTGCGATTGAAATAGGGTTCGTTTTGTCCGATAATAAATTTTCGATGATTTATCAGATTTCTTTTTGGTTTAACTATATATTCGAAGTAAATGTTTTTTTGTTTTTTAATGTCATTTTAAAATTTTAGTTCAGAAATGAAAAGTGTGAAAGAAAAAAAAAAATAAGATTTCACTGTTACCATAGCTACCGAATCAACTTTTTCTTTTTTGCTTATTTATTGTTAACAAATTTTTTTCATGTAGCTCTCTAAAAAATGGTGTTCACCGGATTTTTTTCATTTTTCGTAAAGAAGGATGAGATGACTAGCTAATAATGGATGTAATTCTTAATATTACATTTTAGATTTTGTTCTAAACAGCATTAATATTTTATTCAGTGAAATTCTTTGTTAGAAAGACAAGGTAAAATTAAAAGGTGACGTAGAGTTAAATAATTCAGATCAGCGTTTATTAATACAGGGAAAGTGTGCAAATTTAAAACATTAGAAATTAAATTTACTGTAAAATGTAGAAATAATACATATTTTATACATTTCTTCTTGCAATTAATTATATTCGATATAATTTAAACTAAAACTTTAAGTTGCGTTGGAAATCTTCAAATTCTCGAATCTTCTCATTTTCACTTTATTTTATCAAGTAATCTTATTCGGGTAAAGGTAAGTTTGAAAGTTATTAAAAGAATGCAAAAACAATTGGGATTCCAATTAATATACACATAAGACAGAAAGTACAAGTTATTCCACTGAAATATAATATTCCATGGAACATACAACGGTCGTATATTTATATTTCCTACTTATATATTGGCAAAACTAAATTTAGCTATCAATAAGTAAGCAAAATGCATATCGAATTTCATTCTATATATGTTGTGAGTGCTGCATTTCGAGCACGACACTAGAGAACTAATTTAATTCTGCTCGCCGAATAAGAGTTTTTTTCATTATTATCGTCAAAAATTTTCTCTTTATTTCCTTTATTCCTTAATTTTTCTTGTCCTGATATTAAGATAATTATGTACTTCTATGCATTATTACGAATAAAAAATCAGTTTTGTATTTTTGTTTAAGGTTTAATATGAAATTTGTTCTCACATATACTATCAAGAACATCAGCCGAAATCCTTTTGACAGCAACATAATAAGTAAATATTGGCACCGATAATAATAGTAGCAGTTTAGTCATTAGCAACAATAATTGGTAATATTCATTAACAATTAAAGGTATTGGCTAATAATAGCAATAGTAATGCTAATTTGATAATATTGGTATCGGCATTCTACTCCATTTTATTAATACTAAGATTGTATATGAATATGTATCATTATGATGCTGTGTTATTTTAATTTCCATACTTTTTTATGCAGTTAATTATGGAATATAGCTATGGAAGCATTTTGAGTTTTTATTTGAATTAATATATTAATATTAATTATTATTCCACAAAACATTGTATATTAACTATAGAAATGTCATGAACTTTCAAGGGTCATACCCTTTAATCAAATCAGGATATTAATGAGTTATTTCAAAACAATGAACTTTTACAAAGCATTTTTTCGATTCACTTTCGGAATTACACTTTTTTTATTTCAAGGAAACTATTATCATAGTATCGTTATCACAACAAAATCATTTTCTTTCCCAGTAAAAGTTGAAACTGCGAGGAGAGAGGCGGAGATGTCAGTAGAAAAGAGGAGTAGAAGAGAAACATATAATGCTCATTCATTTTAAGCGTTCCTTCTGTTTACAACCACACCGTTTAATATTAGTTTAAAAAAATCTTCCGTAAGAGGATCCGTTTCAAAATGTTTTCGACAGTTAGTGTAATCGTCAATTATCCATTCTGAAATAGTTAATTCTTTCATTTTCCTTGTTTATTTATTCATGTCTTTATCTTTGCCACTATAAAATCTAATAAATATGAAACGGCTGTTTTAAGACTGTTTGTTTCATTATATATATATTGGTGTATGCACGTCATCTCTTCCGTTTTAAATTATTACATCCTGAGTGTTACATTTGTCGGATTAGTTCTATTTCATAGTTTCATGGCGAATGTGATTCTAAATAATGTTTAATCAGTTAAGAGAACATAGCTTGAAATTTTTATTCATTTGCTGAAAGTATATTTTTCAAAAAATTTTTCTTGTTAAGGGACGAAATAAAAAATATGCTTTACTTAAACGCTTTTTTCATTTTTATTTCTGTCAAGAACTAAAAATTCTAACAGTTTTACTTAATCTACAAAAATCATCAACATTTATGTAGAATAAAGTGTAAAGGAAAGAGAGAAAAGGGGGAAGGGAAAAAAAAAAGTTATGACGATTGACTTTTCTGTATCACGGATCTGTTGTCCGATAAGGAAATTCAGATGTTTGTCGACTGATCAACGTATGCTGTTAGATTACTGCCGACTGATTGCATAATTTAGCATAAATTATTTTACCGTGGAGAAAATTAGGAAGGATACAGCCCTTTTCTTGCGTTTTTGGTTTTCTGGTTTTAGGTCTTCGAATCGATTTTCAGCAGTCTAAAATTCCAGTTTTGTACTCTCTTTCGTTACCGTACAATTCAGGTGATTATTTTCCAAGTCAGCTGGAATTTCGAGAAAGTGGAGGAGATAACGGAAAAGGACAGATTTTTTCAATTTTTTCTGTGCTAGCCAATTGGTCTCGACAAGCTTTGGAAACTTCGAAATTCAAGAATTTTTATCGTTCCAGATTTATGCATTGAAAAATAGTTGTTTTTTGTAATATTGCTTTCAATGGTGCATTTAAATCACCTACAAGTACTCCTCCCTTCCGCCTTACCAAAAAAATGCGACCAACAAAGCAAGCTGTCGTATGTTTGCGAGACGAGGCATTAAATCTGCAGAATAAAGTAAATAGCTTACAAGCTGTCTCACTTATCCCTTGCACTAAGTTTATTTCATCTTCAAAAAGTATGAAGGTGACAAAGGACCGCTTAGAAAGGGAAAATTTTCCATTCAATATTAAACAATAGCATCGCTCGTTAATTAGATAATGGTCTTTTCATTCGTAGCATTTTTTACACTGAAGCATTTATCATTACCTTAAATTATTTCAGATATTCACATGTTCAAGCATGTTTTTTATTTTTTTGCGATCTTAAGTGTTCTTTCCAATAATTTCCCCACTTAGCTACATTTTTCTGTTTCATTTGGTTTCAGCCGTTTTTTTTCTATTGCAGTGCCACATCTATTTGTTATATATTGCTTGATGCCAAATGATATCAATTTTTTGTTCAGTTAATGAAGGATAATGCTGAGGTCCAACGCTTAAAATAATCTCTTTACGCATAAGCATTGAGAACCTTTTTTTCTCTTCAATGCGACATTTCAAAATCGTTTGAAAATTATTTAATAATATCGTGCCTCTCAATTAAAGAAAGTGGAGTTACTAATTAAACTATTTGCACCCTCCCATTAGGAAGTAGTTTTTTTCTTCCATTTTGCAATAATATGTTAGTAGGTTTGATTAACATTTCTATTTAATATTTAAAAACCATTTAAGTGTTAAATAAATAATGTGTAACCATGAACTGAATGCAGTTATTAATCAAATCTAACATATTATATTCAGCAGTCATAATCAATTGCCCTAATTCGACAGTTTTCCACTACGTAATCGTATAAGAAAATATTCGACTCCGAATCATTCACTCAGTTTCATTCTTTGAATGAATAAATCAATTGACTGATAAATGTGGCTACTAAAGTATGAGTCAGTTTTTTTATCTATGTAATAAGCATTTTGCTATATTTTTGGGGGTATTTGCTTTTAAGATTTTTGAATGATTGCTAAGGCATTGTTTCGGATTGCGTGAGATCCGGATTGTTCGAAGTAACAAATTTCTGTTACTTAAATTTAATAATAGAGAATAAGCCTTCACGAATACATGGAGACATAAGTTAAGAAAATTTAATAATTTTCTTGAGAAGACTTAACTGCATCTTACTTTTCTACTAAGGACACTTTCTGTCGAAATATAAAAAATGTTTCGAAGTTAAAAAACAAAATTCTTGCTTATTTAAAATGCACAGTGAGTAATCAATTTCATAAATTCCCTTCCTTTAAAGATTTCCCTACGAAGAATAAAAAGTTGAGCATTTTTCGAAGTGTTTGGATATTATCTTAATACGTGCAATTCTGTGTAATCCGAATCCAAAAAATATTAATTGCTGACTAAATTAGTGAATGGTTGACCCCACTCATTCAACTCCATTATGTGGGATTACTTGAAAAACTGGACGAAAATGTGCAAATATAATCAAGTTGTCGAAACAGATTATTTCAAATAAATTTTTAAAAATTCTTCTTTATCCGGATCAAAAATCTTAAAAATAAACCTAGAAGCAAATAATACCTTTGACCGATTAAGATCTCAGTAAATGAATCGCTTATATTTTAAATTGTTTATGTTACTCATTGGAGAAATTATTATTAAGTTAAAAGGATAATTTTGTGCGTCAAGCAGAAGGACGGTGGTAAAATATTAAAGTTCAGATTTACGTTTAGCTCAATAGACGCTGAAGATAGCATTTTCAATAATAGTTTTTTTTTCCAAACAAATTGCCAAAGAAGTCACAAAAAATATCACATCACTTTGTCAGACTGCTTTAAGGAAAGTTGATTCTAAGTGAACTTTTTTTTCACAGCAAAATTAGCTGCTTAATTTTTAATTTACAATAGGATGATTTATTATGATTGTTGATCATTACAACTGTGCACGATGTAGTTTTACGGAATTCAGTAAAATTTCGGATTTCCAACAATTCT
This sequence comes from Setaria equina, assembly GCA_003012265.1. Classification (NCBI taxonomy): domain Eukaryota; kingdom Metazoa; phylum Nematoda; class Chromadorea; order Rhabditida; family Setariidae; genus Setaria; species Setaria equina. Next base: position 2,372 of record PQVD01000684.1, on the reverse strand, counting down.
CGTATTTTATCCTTCATAATCCAATCTCAAATAATAAAATCCAAAAAAACAACGTTCGTAGCTCAAAATATTCTATTGCTGCAATGTACGGTCTGATTTAGATCTTTTGCAGAGGATTCATGCCTAAGAATCAGAAATCGAAGATTCCGCAACGCTCAGGTGAGCGAAATTTTTGTTTCTTGCTGTGACAGTTCATTTAAAACAATTTGTTTTGATGTTATTTGTTATTTTGTTCTCTTTTTTTAATTCATGTGGCGGTTATTAAAATACTATAGATTGCAGGCATGGCCAGGTATTTTAGTTACACCATATTACAGTGTAATTTCAAGTCATTACACAAGATCTTGTTTTAAATTGAATGAATTATTTAGTAGACTCTGACTTATTTGGTTGACTATTTCCATTATTTTGTCCCCAAAACTTAAATGAGTTTAATGTTTTCAATTCATACATCTGTTTGATGATATTGGCACAATTAATAACAATTTAATTTCCAGTTACCTTCGCTCTCTTTTTACTTTATTTTTTTTTTCCTGAGGATTTGATAATTTCTTCGTTTGCTCAAGATTTCACTCATTACTTTTTTTTTGTTTCCCTTTTTAAAAAAAGAAGCAGCGAATTGTGTTATATAACAGATAACACTAACATGGTTAACCACCTTGATTTAATTATGGGGATTTACTTGCTAAAATAACATTGCGATTGCCTATCATCTACCAATTACATTTTTTATTTTCTATGACTATTAAACTTGAGGTGAGAGTACACATAGCCCAGTATGGTCCGTGACCCGTCGACAGCGTACCGAACTTTCACCGCGGCGAGACGATGAAACTGGAGTGATGCAGTCGTTTAGTTCACGGACAATAACTACTACTGAACGTGTACAAATGATTCCAATGCCACATAGCTCTGACGTGCCTGTGGAAGTCTTAGCGCCAGCAGGTTATTTTATTCATCATTAGAATGACATTACAAAGATATGCAGTGCAACAATTAAATTGACGTTAATGAGTAACTTCATCTTAAAGTGACGAAGCAGTCCCATTTACATTCCAGATACATCATACAATAGATGATAAGATTACTTCCACAATTGTTTTCTGATTTTATTAGTATTTTAATAGGAAAATTCAACACAATTTGTTTTGAAGAACAGCAAATGTTCCGTTCTGCATTAAAGATATAAGCAAATCATATTGTCTGAAAATATTCATCCTTGGAAATGTTTCATTCTATTTCAGACAGTAATTCCAACACTTCATTTCCAGGTAGAAGTGAGACTTTTTTGGCAAGAACAACAGTAGAAGATGGATCTCATAGTATTCCGGTGATCAGCGGTGTAACCAGTGATAGTGTCCCACTTCATACGGGTATATATACCGAGCCGAAAACGAAAGCAAAAAATATCAGAACCACAATGACTACGACAACGACAACCACATACAGTGTTATTGAAATCGATGACAGTGAGGAAGAGCTAAAGGTAGAGACGGAGCAGGAAGCAGTATCGGAGAATACACAAATAACATTGGATTTCCCTTTGGATTATGAAGTCGTCAATTTCGATGACCTGCTTAGTGAATCACCTCAGGAAGAAAAGCAACACCTTTACGTAGTAGTTGGCAAGAAGGATTCACCAACAAGAACAACTGATGCTGCTGACTATATAGTGAAAATGATAGACGTTGATTTGCCATCTAGTGAAAGCAAAGATTCACCAAGCATAGAAAGAATATCAGACGCGGAAATTGATGGGCTGATGAATGACACAGCAGAATACATCGGCAGACATGACTACGACGCCTATGAAGGAACTGTGGCATCGACTAGTCGTGCAAATGAAATAGACCAAGAACCAATCCACCGGTATGTGAGTGTATATCATAATGGAGTATCACATGGAATGCCAGTACTTGAGGAGGAAAGGATAAACAAAGAAATTTCTACTGTAGTAGCGAAACTTTCGGGAGGCTACAAAAGAGCATCTATTGAGGGAGAACATACTGTATATTTAGATCCGAGAACAGGAGAAATTTCAAATCAAGAGACATCGATTATACCAAGCCAAATAAAAGAGTCCCCTCGAAGATTGAAGTCAACCTACACTGTGCGATTCTCGGAGCCCTTTCGTATAGAAGCTGACGATTACTCCTGGACAAAGCCGGGAAATCACCCGGAAACAAACATCCGAAAACCAGAAGATGAGCCCAAAAGCACACGCAAAAAGTGGAAAAAAGGGAAGGAACAAAAAATCAAATCATCTGAAGTTACCAGGCTAAAAGACGATTCCATTATCATCACAAGACTATTCAAACAGAGAGAATCACACGTGGAATATCCGATTACGGAAGTCTATGAAGGACCAGTTG
>PQVD01000680.1:114009-181974 GCA_003012265.1 Setaria equina | reverse complement strand
GGGAATGTTGAGGAATGCACACGTATGGTAGGTATTACTTCTTTTCAAGAAATTTAACTTTTAACAGCTTGCTTGTCTCTGTTCGCAGCTCACATTCAAGAATTTTCGCATTCTTTAGAGAAGCAGAGCAGAATTTATCATCTATCGAGAATGTCAGGAATTAAGTTACATCATGTTCAAGCTAAGGTATATCATTTTGCAGTTAAGGTGACAGAACTAGTCGTTATCTAGTTCACTATTTGCCAGTCCATGGTATACTGAGTTAAATTATATTTGAATTTAGCGGAACTTGTAAAGAATGGTAAAATTTTCCCTAAAAATACTGCTTGGTAATTTAATTAATTTTCTGGAAATGTCTTTCAGCAAATTGAGTTTTCGACAATATAAATTTATTCATAACACGTTGCAGAATTAAGGTCTACTTAATTTCTCTTATGTGTAATATTAATTCATGATTTCAGAAAACAAGTAGTTTTTTGTGCCAGTAGCAGTGAATCTTCCATATAATATCTCCTGTTATTTATGTTAATATTCCAAAAATTTTCGGAAAATTGACGATATTTGGAGAAAAACATTTGATTATGTTTTTCGTTCATATTGATTCCTTTGTGAACATGACAGTGAATACGAATTTTTAAACAGACGAGAGTAGTCGCAGTCAAAGAGAGTGTTTTTTTTTTTTTTAAAGTTTAGTTTGATAATTTCAAACTAAGCATCTTTCCCATCATGTCAGCTGTTAACATTACTACATTGTGGACACATCTTTTATTAACATTTATATTACTAGCAAATGCCTGCTTTGCTAATACCGACTTATTTATCAAATAAATATTGCCTATTGTTATCTCAAATTTGTTGCTGCAACAATGATTTCATTTTTTTTTACTTTACCATTTTGCTGTCTACAGATTGATCAGCACTCTACACAGTAGCAAATAATCTGCTATTTCAGTGTTTTTATCATTTCACTTTTGTTTATATGAGTACCATTATTCCTATCAACGGTATACACAGCACGAAACAAAATAGCAAATAACACACGGTCAGCTCAGTATTTCCTGTCAGTTAAAAAGATTTATAACTTGTTTTTGAAAGAAAGCCAAGAAAAAAATGGAGAAGTAAGCAAATAATCTTTTAGAAATGATATTGGCTTAGTGAAATTGCCAACTCTTTCAGAGTGTGATATATGGGAAGCGAAAAAAGAGAGGAAAGATGTTGCAGAGCAGCAATAGCAAAAAAATTTGACTTATCGATTTATCCACTTATTATACTGATAATCCTGTTGAAAGTTTATTTTAATTTTTGTATCCTTATATTCTCAATTTTTTGCAATTATTCGGATGGGTTGTCTTATTACTTAATTATTAGCCTAAAGAGCAAAATGAGAAATCTGATGTCTTGTTCTCGAGATGTTGCACAAAAATACTTAAAATATGTATGAAATGACATGTAGATTTAATCAGAGTAATTTCAGCACACACATTAGTGAATTCTTGTTGAAAAGTTTCATTAATACTGTAACTGACAGCATCTTAATGTTTGGATGCTGAGAGTACGAAGAATTCTAGCATGGGGTCTCAATCTGGTTTAAGTTTGTTTTAAATATGAATAAGATTTCATAAAGTCAACATAGGTACTTGAATAAAAAATATTTTATGGATGAGTAATTTCCTACTCAAAACATTTTTTTTTTTCAACAAAGACTGGAACCTATGAATTGCATTTGAAGGAAAAGTCTTGGAAAGTTTTGAGCATGGTATAAATATGGCTATATTTACATTTGGAATTGAAAGTAATAAATTTTATCTCACGTATTTTCGTTGCTTGTGGTGTTGAATATATATCATATTTTGTTTTTATAAATTTTATGCTATATTTCTCTCTTATAAATTTTATATTAAATATTCTTTTTATAAATTCGATAAATGATGAAAGCCTTAGAATAGTAATGTAACATCACGGTCTGAAAATACACCAGCAGTCATCTATTTAAAATATATTATGAGCTCTTTATCAACCATAAATATTTTTTTTATTTATCCAGAATTAAAATAAAATACCAAGTGGTCTAAAAATTCCAGATGATTCATACTTTTAAGATCTGATGCAATAAATGGGAATTTTTCGATACCTAAGAAAAAATAACAATATATTAAAACTTATTGAAAAAAAATTAAAAATATATTAAAGCTTATTGTGAGTGATGACAAATAGAGCTGTCAGCTGAATTTGTTTTGTTATTCTTTCAATTAACCTGTCAGGTGAAATTTATTTTTGAATGTGACGAGTTGTGAATAGCTTGTCTATATAGTTTTATCCGCCATTTCTTAACAATTTAATATTACTTTAACACTAATATTTTTACCCATTGATTTTTGAAGTAGCTTACCCAAAAGATTAATGATAGTTACAAACATAATTTTATCGAAGAAAACAATGACGGAGTTACAGAATGCTAAATTTGCAGAAGAAACACTAGATTTCTGGATCAGGTCGGATGACCGCACAATATTTTTGATCAAAAGTGTTTGCAATATGATAGAAGAATCTTTCTTGAATGATGTCATAAATCCATTTGAGAATTTAAAAGTAGTTCTAGAGGGTCTTTCGGATGTCCGAAGCTCTTGTTAAGGCGAAATACCGGATTTCAGCCCTACGGCACGATGACATCCTCAATACCAGTGGACAGAAGTAGTGGAATGGTACTTTTAGCCGGCAACTCACATCCACATCTGGCAAAACTAATTTCTGAGCATTTACAAGTACCACTCGCAGATGTATTATGCTACAATAAACCGTGCAGGTTAATTTTTAATTTTTAAATTAGCTACAAGATTTTGTATTATAGTTAATGACTTTCCACTTTAATTATAATTTGTGACATTAGAAAATTAAGCTAAGTTCCAGCTTCTTTAGGGGCTATTTACTTCCATGGTATTTCCCACAGTGTTGTGAATTATAAAATAACATACTTTAAAGTGAAAATTATTGAATAATTTATAGGGAAACGGAAGTAGAAATCCGGCAAAGCGTACGTGCGAAGCATGTTTTTATTTTGCAGACATCTTCAAAAGGTATGTTAATCCAGAATCTCAGTCGAATCTATGAAATGCTTCTGATCTTCACTCTCACCCTAATCAGTCCTTCTTCGCGAAGAGTTTCATATCTTTAGGAGAATATTTAAGCATTGAAGCTTTTTTTCTCTATTTAGGTACATCGGAATTAGAATTAGAATGAGTGATAAAGTGATTTAACAGATGTGAATAACGACGTCTGGGAGGCAATGATACTTATTTACACCTGTCGTACTTCCGATGCCAAGTCCATCACCGTTGTGATGCCTTTTTTACCTTATTCAATGCAGTGTTGTGTAACAGGAAGGTAAATTTTCCATTTTATTTTTTCTTCTTTTTAATCTCATTTTAAAAAAAGCGAAATCCTTAAATATAACTCACAACTAGCATACATCAGTTCTTAAAATATCGTTTATTTCATTTAAGAACGAGATTATATTTTTAAAAGGTAAGTTTTTCAAGCCTTCAAATATAGAATTCTCGAAGTTCGTCTTCTAGATTTCTGAATTGCACCAGTCCTGGGGATATTTTTTATTTTCTTACATCAAAATACATAGAGAAAGAAAATGAAATTTCTATGAACTCCTTCCCACTTAAATTCTGCTTGAAAAAAAAAAACTATTTATTTTTTTATATTTATTATTTACAGGTCAGCCCTACCAATGAAATTAGTGGCGGATATGATTTGCAAAGCTGGTGCCACTCATATTGTATCGCTTGATTTATATAGGTAGATATTTATTTCATCCGGAAAATAAATATAAATTTAAGCTTCAAAATAGCAAGATCTCGTGACTCATGTAATTTCTGCTTCATTTCAGGAAGGAAATCCAGGGTTTTTTCGGAGTACCGGTAGAAAATTTACGTGCTTCACCATTTCTGCTCCATTATATTTGCCATAATATCCCGGATTATAGGAATGCAGTGATCGTTGCAAAGAGTCCAAAAGTCATGCACAAAGCATCAAGTTATGCCGAAAGACTCAGGTACTTTTTCACGACTTTTATTTACTTTTAAATTGTGCTTTTGTTCAACTTATCTGTACAGAGATTAATTTGTAGGGTAAGTATAGCTGTGATCCATGGTGAGGCTAAGGATACTAACGCATCAATAGTCAGTGAACAACATTCATCGCTTTTGGACGAACGAGGTTTCATTTTTCTGCACATTTTAGATTCTAAAGTGGCATTAAAAAAATGTGAAAATCCGATATGAAAGCGAGGTACTGATGAGTGTTGGATATAACATGAATATTGCATAGGGAAAGAAAAGAGATACTTCCTTCAAAAAACGACTTTTTATAAGATTTGGAACTTAATTTAACAGATTAGCAGTAACTACAGAAACAATTTTGATTTTTGGTTAGGTCTTCTGAAACTGTGTATTAGAGCTGTAGTCAGTCTAGGTCGCTGTAAGACTATATAACCGATAGAGTTAATAATAGATCGATGGAACAATCATCAGCAATAGAGATAATGAAATAGAATATTTCAGAAATGAGAAGTGACGCTGGAATTTCGCTAACCTATGAAATATTCCCGCTACAGGCAGTGAAAATGAAGCCACCTCTTACAGTAGTTGGTGATGTTGGAGGAAAAATAGCTATACTTATTGATGATATCATTGATGAGGCGCAGAGCTTCATTGCTGCGGCACAGGTATCATTTCTGATTTCTTCATCAGCCTATCACATACTTTGGCCAGCGTGTGCTAAATGTTGTCTGCGACGAACTCTTCCGTCATCGAAGAGCAATTTTCACGATAGCAAATGCACAAATGAAAATTGTTTGTTAGAAGGAACTGAGATGTTAGCTTAAATAGTGTAATTTCAGATATTAAAAGAACGAGGGGCCTATAAAATTTATGTTATCGCCACACACGGACTTCTATCCGCGGATGCACCAGCAGTGTTAGAAGATAGTGTGATCGATCAGGTCCGTTATCTTTTGCTTTTATCAGTGGTGCCAGTCGCGAAGTGATATGTGAACATTCAACAATATCTTATTAGTCCGGACCCTTTTCAAAAATCTAAGTATTACTTCCACAGTTTTCCTATTTTGAGCAGCAAGGAATGGCATCGGAAGACTATTTTTAAAACTATAAATTCGGTAGTTTTTTTTTTATTTAAAGAGAATTAAATTCCTTCGAGATTTGATTATAAAAATGAAAAGATAGTATAAGGAAGTGAAGCGGACGGAGAATGAAGTAATTATACGGTTGACTATGTGCAAAATTTTAATTTATTTTTATCAGGATTTAAGGTAAATATCTACGATGAGTAACAACTATGCATCTTTTTAAAACAAATTTTGCAGGTAATTGTAACCAATACAGTGCCACATGAAATGCAAAAATTACGGTGCCATAAAATTGAAACGGTTGATATTTCACTATTAATATGTGATGCAATCAGACGAATTTATAATCAAGAAAGTATGGCGCAGCTCTTTCGAAGTATCAGTGTTAATGACTGACTATACCATTTATTGCCTTAATTAACTGTAATGATATATCGTTCCATTTTAATTGGGATCCACTCCCTCAATAACTGTAAATTACATAGTCCAAAATAAATATTTTCACTGTCGAGTTTGTTTTGTTAAAATATTCCAAACCAAGACTATTATTACCGCAAAACTATTACTAGAGGTAATTAATTCTAATCAATTACAGGAAACTATAGATTAAAATATTTTCTTAACATCCCTATCTGAAATGAATGAGAAATCATGTGATATAGTAAGAAAATGTAAATTGCCAGTAATAGTCTATGACCTCAGTAATTAAACATCATTTTACAAAACATTTGATTAGTAATACCAAAATTTTGTACCTCTGTATCACGATGTTCTAGTTTTATCCGTTAAACATTAATAAGATTTCATGCACTTTCGATGGAAACATATTTCGGATGAAATATTATGACTTAAATATATCATTCTTGCAAGCTAATAACACCATCTAGCGAAGACAGAGTCATTACCGGATCAGTCTATCTAGTGATAGTAAGATCATTCTCCCTAGATAGGAGGAACTATCTAGTAACGATGAGGTCATTACGTGTTGCAAAGTTGCGCGAATTACCGAATCAGGCTGCGGGACAAGCGGTTGCAGATGGTCCCACCAAAGCGACATAACGTGATTGTGATGGCAGAGATCTGTGTTATCACCGATAATAATACTATTTCTGAATTGTCTAGCAGTCTGCTAGGCTGTGTTTATATATTTAGTGGTGGAAGGTACGACAGAAGTAAGTGATTTGCTTTGGCAGCTGGGTGTAATTTCGCAATATCGGAATGGGATGAGTAGGGCACTTTACCTTCCGCTGCGGGTAAACTATTCTTTCCTTCATCCTTTTTCTTTTATTAAAAATGAAGAGCTTTGTGTTATGTGATTTTCTGTCTCTCATCATCCCTGTGCACTCGTCATTTCGGCTCTTCTCACGTGAGTTATCTACGTGGCCTAGATAAAGCAATGCGTTTATTGCGCATACTGTTGTATTAGTTACTTGTTTTCCCTTGGGAAAAGAGTTTTCACGAACGGATCAAGAACGCGTAGTCTGCTTATTTAGGTCTATGAGAGAGAGAGAAAGGAGGTCAACGTACCTTAGTATTTGTAATCTGACAGACCTGTGGTTGTAATGTAGTTGTATGGGTTATTATGTTTCCAAGTGATGCCTTCTCGCACGTCTGTCACTTATGCTGAGGTCAAGGATAACTGTAAATAATTTAGTAGGAGTAAGTGTAATAATTGACGCTGTCGGACGATCAATACGAAAGATAAAAGCGATAAAATTTCTGACTTTCTTTTAAAGGTCAACATTTTTAATAAATATACTACTTTCTAATAGAAGGTTAATTTCAGATTTTGTTTCATATGTAAGAGAAAAAAGGATGGATAGGAAGGAAGTCCGACATGATGATATCCAACCGAGTACGGTCCTTATTAGAGAACACGTACCAACGGAGTCACCATCGGCATCACTGTCATCAACTCCATCCGGAACGGTACTTGTTCGTCCACCTAAATTGCTAACCGAGGTCCACCGTCAAGAATGTAGTGAAGTGCCTAGACAGGAATGCCCACCAGTAACAACCCTTCCCGTGCACATATTGCAGCAATATCGAGATGAAGAGAAGGTACCGATGTTTCTCGTGAAAATGTGGAACATCCTGGAAGATCCAGAATTCCAGAACATCATTTGCTGGGATAAGGTTCGGTTTTTCAATTAAGTAGAAGCTAGCTTAAATATTCGACTAGTATTAGTTTTTATATTCATATAAAAGGGAAATGGTAGAAGGGTAAAGCTTAGATAATAGAGAAAAAGGCTAGGTTATATGTTTCAATATTAAAGAAGTTTGTATTTGTTCTAATTGAGTTTGGCAGATAATGTTTGAAAGTGTTATGACGATTTTAGGGTTTTCCTTAACAATTTGAAATTATTGGTAAGCTTGACAACTTTTATTGCAAAAGAGATTTATTGACATTAGTGAAGTGTGTGATTTGAAAAATATGTTGTGAACCATCCTACTGTACTAAAACGCACTTTTTTTTAAGAGTGGATACAGTTTCCATGTTCTGGATCCACATTTGTTTTGCCGAGTTGTCTTGCCGCAGTTTTTCAAGCACAATAATTTGAACAGTCTCATACGTCAGCTTAACATGTGTAAGCATTCATTTTGGTAGTTCAAGCATTATTTACTTGTTTCTCATGATTTTTAGTAGGCAGGAGTCTTAGGTTATTCATTAAGTAATCAACTTCGCTCAGGATAATTAAGTATCTAACACATTGAGTAACTGATCTCTACCTAGCTCGAGGAAGAATATGCAATTTGGTTTAAAAAGTAATTGTGACATACTTATAATACAGCAGGAAAATTCCTTGACATTCATTTTCTTTGAATAAGTAGAATTTTGGAACGAGCTGTAATGCAAGTTAAGAATTTACTATTTAACTGTTTCGCGTTAACTTTTATCTTTTAGAACTAAAGTACATGAGAGACAGCGTCTGATATGGATCATGTTAAAAGTATGTGAGATATCCACTTTTTTTCATTCAATCCTTCCTTTAGTTCTTTCTCCCGTCATTAGTTGGACAGATAACAATGTCCTGACTTATTTGTAAATATCTCGTCATGTTTCAGAGTTACGTGTTACACTCTACAATTATTTAAGCAGTTTTTTATCTAAATTCGTCTTTACTGGTTCTTGTAAAGTATTGATTTTAAATCGTTTTTAGATGGTTTTCGTAAAATGACACCAATCGAAAAATCAAGTTTGGCAAGATCGGAGAGTGATCAAGATCATTTGGAATTTTCCCATCCAAATTTTATTCAGCATCACCCGGAATTATTGGTCAACATTAAGCGCAAAACTCCCGGTAATCGAAACAACGAGAATACTTCAGTAGCTATGGCCCCAAAAGAAATAAGTGTTCTTGTAGATGAGATACGACAATTGCGTGAAAAGCAGCGAACGATGGAAAATAAAATGGCACATCTTGTGAAGTATGTTCGTAGCTTGTCCTTGTTATTATCATCGGGTGGAAATATGACTCTTAGAATGAGTACGGAGACAAATTACACAGCGATAAGAAGGCCAAATTTGATTTTTTTTTTTTTTCTAATCTCTAGAAACTCCGATTTGAGACTTCTTTTACACTTGAAAGTCTTGCAGAATTAACAGTGGATATTCAGTGGGACTTTTTGAGAAAATTCAAAACTTCTTTATTCCTGGAGTAACTACTCGTGTTCATAAAAAATTCTAAGTTTTTGTAGATTCGTTTCTTCCAAAGTTTTTAAAAAATTCTGACTTATCATTTATCGTTTATTCCATTGGTATTATCGACTAGGTGCAGAACGGTAAAATTTTTATCCGAGGACTTTCTTCTCTTTGCTTTATATCTATTTATCACAGCTTAAAAAACGAAAGTTGCCGCAAGTTAAAATATATTTCCCAGGGAAAATGAGGCAATGTGGCAGCAGGTATCACATCTTCGAAATCAACATGTCAAGCAACAACATGTTGTTAACAAACTGGTCCAGTTTCTGGTGGCACTCGTCCAACCTTCACAAAAACGTCTTGGAAAGCGACAGTTATTGGCAATTGATGAAGTATTTTTAGTTTAATCTCTGTAAAATGCTTTTATTAGGACGACTGAAGACTGTAGGACCGTTGAGACAAATAAACTAACACTGTTCCTAATGCGGTTGCGAAAATTAGTGGAGGCTTATGTGAATCGTGTGCACCATATTTTATGATATAAGAGTCTTGTGATATATTAATGTGACGCTAACAAATATTAAACTGGAGACCTATGAATAACAAAGCAATGGTTCTAGATGGACTTCTATTTTGCAGATTGGTGCCAAGCGTGCACGAATGGCCAGTACTTCCACTCAACCCGGGCAACAACCGAGTAATCTTGCTGAAATTATTGACAGATTGCACCGTGAAATCTCCGATAATGCCAATGGTCACACGAAACAAAATTCGGATATATTTAGTCTACGCTGTAATCAGGGCCCAATTATTGCGGATGTTACCGATGAACCGGAAAATGGTGCCGTTGTGGGACTCGCTACACCAGCAGCAATAGTCCCCGTCCTAACTGCCTCTCATTTGCAATCCGCTTCTGCTAATACATCTCAAGTTCCAACTAATTCCCCTATGTCACTCAATCCGATCTCGTTGTCGCCGTCTTTGGACAGACAAATATCTGAAGAGTTAGCTGAATATTTGAGCGGACAGGAGCAGGCTATCGACAGTTGCCGTGATCTCCTTGGAAACTGCTGGGACACCATAATGACAGATGAAGTAGATGATGAGTCAGTTGAACGACAACCTCTTATGCTCGAAGGTGGCGATCCGATGTTAGCACTGGACGAAGTACCAACCACTCCTGATTTGTTGACACCACTGTCAAGCCCATCCCGTAGTAACATTTGAAGGAATCAGCTAATAGGTAGAATTCTTTCAGATTTTTGAAAATTTCTTTATTTGGCTGTGGTAACTGCGATAAAATAATGTCTCAAAAGTTCCGAAAGTCATTAAGATTGGGATAGTAGCTTTTGTACATTGACAGTATTAGGCAACAGAAATTAATTTGAAAGGAAAAATATTTTAAATGAAATCCCAGTAGAGGTTTTCAACAAAGTATGTGAAGCCCTGAGCAAATAAAATGAAGCTTCAGTTTGGACCGTTATATTTTTTCCTTTCATATTTTAAAAATTTTATTACTTAAAATCTAGTTCGAATTCTTGGCCTGATATGGTGGCACTATTTCCAGTCGCTTTTTAGTTCTTGGTGGGATGGGATTACGATACAGTTGCTGGGGTTGTGGATCAAAATAGACAATATCGCTGGAACGGAAATTAGGTACTGGTGCTGGTATCGCGATAGGTGGTGGTGGCACATTGGATGGAGGTGGTGGACCCTGATAAGTTTGTGGGCGCCAATCGGGTGGTGGGATTGGTATGGGACCCGTTGTTGGTTGAAGTGGTGGAGGTGGTTGTGGTGGTGGTTGTTGTACATTAGGTGCATAGTTTGTGGCCAACCGCTGAGTTGAATAGCGTTTCCCACCAGTATGTGCACCACCACCACCCCTACTGTGTACGGTTGATACATCACCACTACCTCCTCGACCTCTGTTTCCTCCACCACTTTGTCGGTTGTCACGCACATGCTCATCACCACTTCGATCATAAGATCGGTGACCATCTGTACGACTTATAGCACCTGCAACTCAATAGTTTTTTTTCCTCTCATAATTATGTCTTTATTTTGTGAGCATTTTTCTTCTTTTTCTGTCAAAAGGCATATCGTTTTAAATGAAAACTTGTGCATTGTGTATAGTATGCGTTTATTTTGTTAATCCTTTTTCTCTTTAATATCGTATTGAGATTCAAAGTTTTGAAATATAACCCATCCATGTTTTAACAGAATCCTATTCTGAGCCCTTGTTCAAGCTTCTGTAAATACAGCAAATTCATGCTTCCAGATGCTGATCTGCGTAATGATTAATTACTCTTCTTGGTTATTTTGCCGTCCAGCCAAGCTACGCGTTCTTTCAGCTTCGGCAACTCTCATTCAACTGTCAGTTGCTTGAATTATCTGACAGTATATTGGTCCATGGGTTGGGCGGCAATTCAACCTAAGTTTTCGACTGCTCAAGAAGTTCAGAAATTTCTTTTGTTGTCAGATCTTATACGAGATTTGATGGTCTGCTTTAGCGGAACATACATGTATACTTTTGAAAATATATTTTCCTCTGTGTTCGGTGGAATTTTTTTCCTAAAAATTAGTTTTGTTAAAAAACTGTTCTCTACGCGTTCTTTTTAATAACTTCCATTTGACTATTGTGTTGACATTTTCTCATGTTTCCAACGAACGTGTAATTGTTGTGCTGGTATAAATTATGATTAAGTGATCAGTATTTACGCACTGAGGATGTATCGAACAAAAAAAGTCGAGAAGGGGAAGTTAGAGAAAAAAGTAAAGAAATTCCAGTGGCTGCAACCACTTCACAAGTTTTTAAACGAAATATGTCCTTCCTTTGGTAAGGAAATTAACTCTGAATGGAGGAGATATGACACTCTTCCCACTGTTCTAAAGTCTGCAATAACTGGAAAGCGTTCAGTTAGCTTGACTGGATATAATGAGCCTGAGAGGAATCCATTGATGCCACTTTCATTTAGTGAAAGCTACTGCAAAAATCGAAAGAGCGGAAATTTTACCTCTCTGGGTGTTTATGGGTGAAGTTTTGAAAACTTTTGATCCATGCTGATCGCGCTGATGGTTTATACTTGAATGGTGCTCACCTCTTCGACCACTTCGATTCGGCAGCCTTCCTGCGCCACCATTCTGCGTTGGTCTCCTGTGTTCACGTCTGTAATCAGCAATACAGATTATCAATGAAATTCCTAAAAATACTTGCCATGCGCAAGCGCTAAAAAAACATTCAGTTACGAATAAAATATGAGGGTGAGCCCCTTTTCAAAATTTCAATGTTGAGAGAGTTTCGGTTCAGAAACCTTCCGAAGCTTTCAGCAGTTCCAAAAACTAATTTATTTTGAAAGTAATCATACAATTAAAGAGTTAAAATCTATAATTTTTCCTATATTTTAAACAAAATATAATCAATCCGAAGTTACCTATCATCAGGCTGGTGTTGGTAATGTGATAATGTTCGATTTGAATGTATACCTCGATTTCCACTTCTGCTGCTGCCTCCTCGAGGTGTCCCACGATTTTGAGTGGAATGCGGTGCCGAAGCATTCATGTTAACACCACCAGTGCTTTTACCCTGGGTATACAGTTTGTTTACTCCCACACTTCTATTGGAAAAAAAAAGAAACAATAAAAAAATTGAAACAGTTCCTTCCAAAATGTTGCCCAAAAAAAAGGTAACCTCCGCTCTAGAAATTTCCTTCTAATAAAGGAATCAGAGCTTACCTCACTACGTATATCATAACCATATCTATTCATTAATTCTCGTTTAGTTTTCGGTCTTTGTGAACGCTCATCAAAACGATCATGTTTCCACTTCCCATCTGCTCGAGAATGTGAGGACGGTTCTGGCGTACGCTCTTCATCAGTATTTCTCGAGTCATGCATATAATAGCGTCCAGATTTTGGTATGAACGCTGGATTACCCTCCACTTCGTCATCATCTGGTTCTGCTTCTTGTTCCTGAATAATTTAGGGGACCTTTTCAGAATTCATAGCAGGAAGTCCACAATTCCCGTAGTACTATTTATTATGGTAGTTATAACTCTTCAAAAAAAATTTCAAGGATTTAGAAGCATTTGAAGTGTAACTAAAGACAATAATGCTCATTAAAAAGTTATCAAACGAACTAAGACTGTTAGCATATGATGTATTGTTTTCTTAATATAAGATGATGTAAGATGTCGAAGTGAAGATTTTGGAATGAATTACAAACCAACCTCTTCGTCATATTCATATCCTTCTTCATCATGAACTTCTTCCGTCTGCTCCTTTGTTCCTTCGCTGATTTCTGCAGGATCATCTCCCGAAGCACCATCCATTTGAGCCGACGATTTCGCGTCTACAAAATGGTCCGTTTCATCACTGCTTGTTTCCTTATCATCTAAGAAAAGAGATTCCTCTTTCGTTTTGCGATCTTCTTCAGAACCACTTCTGCTTTTTTTTATATCTTCATTGATCTCTCCGAATCCTTCATTTTTCGAATCGTTTTCTTTTCCTCCACCTGATGGTGAAGAGGAAGCATCAGATAATATTATAGCTACGGTAGCAGGACTAACTAAAGTTTCAGAAGTAGCAGCATCAGTAAGCGTTACTTCTTCAGTTTTAACATTTTGATCTGATATAACATTGGCGTTAAACTTAGCAGAATCGGACACGCATAATTCCACTTCATTTTGGCTAAAATTGTTGGTGGAATTCTGCGATTGGATAGCTTCATTAACTGCAATATTAGCAACGTTATTTGTAGTTTTAGTAGACAACACGGTATTACTTTCACACTGTTCAACATTTGCATTACCTGTAGCACCACTATTCCCCGTAACAATATCAGTGTTAGAAGACTGCAGCAAACCTGCTTTCTCTTCGGTTCCTACAGATGATAACTCCTTGATAACGGGTAATGCAGAATTCACAGAGAGATCTGCAAGCAGTGGCTCGCTCTCTGCATCCTCTGGCTTCATCCATGAAGGAATTGAACTCTCAGCAGTATTTTTCTTTCGTTCCTCCATGACAGGAGCATCCGTACCAGTAATAATAGCACTAGTAGCAGTAGGAACAGTAGTAATATTAGTAGTAGTAGTATCGACTGCAACAGTGTTAGCCTTGTTAGCCTCAGGTGCTTCATCTTCTACCCCAGGGACTGCCGAAATGCTCGTCATTACGTAGGTTAACCACCAACGGCCAAGGATATTCAAAAAAAGAACTGTGATAACACTGATCAATTATGCACCTCCAACTGTTCTTCCTCCTCTTCCTCTCTCTGCTGCTTTATTGTTATGTAGCCATAACCTTATATATATGCGAACAATCCGACAATCCAAATCAGTTCCATTTCGAACATTGCAGCGTTATATCAATTTGCATCCAGATGATAACGATTGCAATTAATACTTGTCTTTCCATGGCTTTAATAAATCCTTGGGATACTGTCAATCTAGATAACAGATATACACCTATAGCTTCCTTTCACCGGTTACTTTCGTTTCTTTTAAATACATATAAGTCATATCGGCAGTGAAAGCATGAATTTTATAGGATTTTACATTTTACAGGATTTTACACAGCACGATAACTGAAAGTTCTTTCATTGAAAATAGAAGTTTAGGCCTTGACTAAAAATGAACAACCGAAACTACTTTATTGAGGAGCCAATAGTTATGAGATACTTTTAAAGAGAACAGAGGCGAGTGGGAAAGTCTGAGACCGAATGAAACATCAAAATTTGCTGTGGTGCGCAATTTTGAATGTAACAAAAATAAAAAAATAAAGTAGTGTTGAAGAGAAAAGATAAAGAACATGAGCAAGCATCCAGATACACTAATTATTTGAAATCGTTAGTTCTTCAGAATTTACGGATTCTGCTAATTATGTCTTCGCTATACGAAACAGATTTTCTACTTGTTCGTCAGTTGTTTCACTCGTTAGATATTTTCGCTAGTTCTGTCTGATCAGTTTAATTTTTCCATTTCACTTTTTCCATTGTACTTTCTTATAATTGAATTCTCTCAAATATACAAGTTGTATTAGGTATATTGTTTCCTAAAAGGAATTGTAATATCTGTTGAAGGAACACTTAAACAAATCCAACTTTGTTACACTGCGAGCTATCTACAAGTATAAAACAGCTTAAGTCTAAGAAAAAGTCATCGGATGTCATTAGTGATAAAACTTTAGTGTAATGTACAGCTATTCTGATTTTACTTTCCCTCATTTTAAGAGGGATCTAGTCGAAGCATTCTGATTTTGAGTTCCTTGAGAATCATAACTATAATTTGCATAGCAGAAGCTGCTTCTTTTAAGAAAGAGTAGCACCCCTTTCTCTTATTGATTGCTACAGTGTATCCATGACTTAGTAATGAGAAAATCTGCCTAAATTATACAGCATTCATTCATGGGTTTCTAAGCAGACAGAGATGGAAGCAGAGTATAGTTGGTTGATTCTGAAGGGTTGATAGAGCTGATGGCTAAAGTTTTATTGAACAGAAGAAGGTATAACGAGAAAGGTCTGAAGGATGGTGCGAAAGCTTTTATTCACGTCCTTATCCGCTTTTTCCTATTCAGCATCTCTTGTTCACTCTGGACATTGGCAATGAACATTTCTCAAATATTTCAGATCAATATATCTGATATTTATTGATTACTTTCTTTCACACTATCTTATCATTATCATTATCTCCAGCGCAATTGTCCATTTATCACTAAGTAGTCTTATTATTGTAGCAAGAAAAAATCTGCCATTGTTTTCATTCTTCGTGTTCGTCATTTACCAAGTATTTTATACAAAAGGTTTGTTTCTATGCTAATTCTCGGACAAATACAATGTAGGAAATTTAAATTCCATAGTTAGCTAAATTTGTTCACTACTGCAATGCATTTTTCGGCAATTTAATATCGTTTTTGTGTCCGAATATTGAATGAAATCCCTCCTCTGAAGTTATAAAAAGACAACTTTTATAGTATTATAATGAAAAGTAATAATTTCAGTTAATGTAATATCTTGTTTTTTCACCATTTTAAAACATCGATTACACTTGTGAGAACAATTCATGAAACCTATTAGCTGAAAATGTACT
This sequence comes from Setaria equina, assembly GCA_003012265.1. NCBI lineage: Eukaryota > Metazoa > Nematoda > Chromadorea > Rhabditida > Setariidae > Setaria > Setaria equina. Next base: position 166,097 of record PQVD01000680.1, on the reverse strand, counting down.
TTTGTAATGCATTTAAGTCTATTATTTTTCCTTAATTTAGAAAAGTAGTTGAAGAATTCAGAATTGTAAACTGTTAAGGAATTCGTGACCGAAAAAGGAAACTAATTTTCAGTTTATTAAAACGAAAATCTGTTATTTCAATTAGAACAATGGTTTTCACATTTGAAATTTCTCCGTCAGTTTAACAATAACAAATAACGTCATACATTGAATGGTTGGGATTATCACGATACTCCCATTCTTATCAACTTTTAGGATCATGGTCTTTTCATTTCTCTGAATAACATTCAATTAGTGACTTTTCAACTTTGTCATTTCTAATTTTCAAAATGATAGAGGCTTTGTCTACCTCACCTGAAATCAAATTAAAATAAGTTAAGGTATTAATATTAAGCCAAATCAAAAAACTAAGTCGTGATTAATGACATTAAGCGAGAACAAATTACAGCATCTAAGTAGCACAATACTGAAGGTTGGTAATATAGTACAAGTGAAATTTCCATAAAATCAAGTAGAACTTGTAAGAACTTAGAAATCAAATTAAATGAGTGCACCCACCCACAGTTTATTTTATCTCGTAAATTCTCAGTCGGTAAATCTTCGTGTGTTGAGATTTCACATTGGCCGCACTATATTACTACATCAGTTCTAGTAGCATGAGTGGTATTGCGTTTTAGTTCTCTCTGTACCTCTTTGGAGGGTAGTGTTTGCTGACTTTTGTCAATGGGAAGTTAATTGTTTTTTGAAAACCATACTTTCACGTTCTATAAGAAGTGAAAGTATTACTTTTTTTTCAAATTTAATTTCATATGGAAGCAATGTTAACACTTTGTTTGCCTCAGAATTAAAATGAAAAAATGGTTTTCAATTTCAGAAAGATTGATGGCAATTCACCGAATATTTTTGTCAAATCAAAGCAATAAATGTTGATGGTATGGATGAGGGAAGAAGTAGAAATGATTTGCATTGCTCCTCGGGAATGAAGTATCTTTATATTATGTTATAAAACTGATTAATTATCATTTTCCCTTTTTCTGTTACATCCTCAGCTAATTTATTACTTATCTACTCATCTGTTCGGTTTATAGAGCATTTTCCTTCCCTACTGTTTTTCCTTCTTTTTTTGCTTGCTAATGAATCTATTAAGTTTCTTAGTCGGTATCTTTGTTCATCTTTCATACTTTTTTTTAAATTTTTGCTGGTACTAACAAATTGTTTATTGAGTTTTAAAAAATTGATAGTCTATAAATATATTTTGGTTTTCTGTATTCTGTGATTTCAAGAAAAAAATCTCCACGTATAGAAACCTTAGAAATAAAAATTCTACACTACAGTTTTATCTGTTGCAGGGTGGAATGGGTCGAAATTGTGGAACCGCAGACTCGACAGTACATGTATGCGAATTTAAGGACGGGTCAGTGTGCTTGGGAGCCACCAACTGGTGTACCAGTGTATGCTTTTCGTTCCCCTTTTTCAGATTTCAGAAATGTTTGACATCGTTTGAAGACTGAAAACTAATTCACATGCTTGTAAAGAAAATAAATTTCCATGGAAAACCGTTTATCAAGTGCTGGGGAAATTGTTGAAGATCCAAAGGAGAGGAAGTACTCATGTTGTTCTATTTAATAACAAAACTAGGATCATTTTTGTCAGTCAGTCGGATTATAACTGAGGAAAGGGATTTACTCTTTGTGTACGAGCTTGACTTTTCCAGGAAGAAGACTGCGAGTAATCAGTGGTGGGAATTATTTGATACTAATTCCCAGCGGTTTTATTATTACAATGCTACCACAATGCAGACGGTATGGCAGAAACCAACAAACTGTGATATTATACCGCTTGCAAAACTTCAGGTATACAATTTTCATGGAGGATCTACAAGTTAGTGTGTTTTTTAAGAGCTAATAATGTGAGACACAATCCAGACAATAGGTTAGAGCAAATTTCAGTAGGAATGTTACAATATTTATGTATTAACCTAGGAATAATAAACCATTCTGTTGGCATACATATGTGTGTCTAAGTCTTTTTGGAAATACTGTTCTAGAAATAAATCTCGCAAATGTTAAGTCAAAAATTTAGTGGATGTCTATGTAAGCTTCCTGTATTCCACATTTCCATACTAGCACTTTTCAATCAATATAAAAGATTATTACATTGCATTACAAAAGATGTAATCAAATGTTTTGCATTTTATGTGGAGCTTTTCCTATTCCAATATTTTTTAAAATTGATAAAACAGAAAACATTATATACACTCATCTTCATGCAACTATTTATTTAATTTACAGACCCTCAAAGAAAATACCGAACTTCATTCCAATTTGGAACGTGATGATGGGTGTCCAGTGCTTGAAAGAACGATGACAACTAAACGAAATAGTGAAACGCAAACATCACCAAAAGAAGAACGAAGATCCGGCAGCAGTCGTAGTTTATCCCATACAATCTTTGCTCAGGTGCAACTTCTGATGCACTTTACTTTCCGAAAACGCAAATTTCCATTTTTCTACACTTCAAACAACGCAAAAAACACAAAGTTTCAGCTGAGTTTGGATATTAGGAATCTTTACTCCAATTTTAGACGTAGAGCTCACTTTTAACTGGTAATTGGTGGTTAGTCAAGGAAAGTTTGCAGTCATCTTTTCATATTCTGACTTGGCTAAGAAACAGTATCTTTACAATCTATCATATTTTATCAGATGATTTTTGCTAATTTCAGTTCGGTTGTTTTATTCACAGTTCTTATTTTCTAAGATAATACTTTTATTTCAGAATATTTCTCCCGAATCAGGAATTGTAACAACCAGGAGGCTCAATTCGCCACATACATCTATATCCAGGAGGACCTATAAAACATCGTCCTCTCCCATGCAAGTTTCGCCTGGTTATATTGCACCGCTAGTCAGTAATGTTCAGGTAATCAATCACTTTAATATAGTAAAAGTTGAAATAGAAATAACAAACAGACTTAATGAAGTAGCTTCCAAAAGACATGTCTTTTGAAATACTTTTTTGCGACATCTGTTATCAGCGGTACATAATCAAAAAATATAAAATGTCCTATTTTTCCGGGTAAGTCACTCTAATGCAGTTACAATTAAATAATTCCATTCCATTATAGGATAGATTGGAAAACTAGCTTCACTATTTTTTTTTTTTTTTTGACTCATACATCATTATAACCATTGACAAAATGTTATATATAACTGTTTATTTCACTATTTTTCTTTTTTTTTTTTTTTTTGAACAAACTGGCATAGGAGGTAAGGTCGTTAGAAGTGTCCTCATAATGCTTACATCGAACAAAACAGATTAAATAAGCAAATATTTTGAATTGTCTGTAAATCTAATTTTTTTCAAATAACTGTCACTTGGTCTGTATCGTGGAACATTGGGTCCAGAATGTTCCTTTGTTTCAGTGGTATCAACTGTGTGAGGACTGTGATAATTCTTTCGACAGCGGTAGTAGTATAATTTTTTAACTATTTGGAGATCTTTAGCAATTTCAGTTTTAACTTTTTAGTTGATAATAAAACTTTATATTAATAATTTTGTTGCAGGACATGCGTATATACTCAGAGCGGGAATGCTTACCGCGAAATGTGCCGTCTCTGCCAGTCACTCCTTACATCCCACGTGATGACTCACTTGAGGGTCATCCAGCACATTTGCAGCACCATCGCTCACAGATTGGTAATTTTAAATATTATTATAGGAATTAATGTATAGGCGACAGGAATGTTTAAGTATTTTTTTTACTTATTTGATTTGAATGGTTGTGTCGATCTTGCAATTTTTGTTTCAGTATCGAACAAAATTCTTTATTATCTCTTTTGCAGGAATGTCAACTCGTACAGCATCTTCTACATCAACCAGTGCTATGCCATCAATTATTCAGTCTTCTGCTGGTAGTTCCAGTTCATCGTTGACAGTAAGCAACAGTCGTTTTCCACTTGATGATGGCACAACGCTGAAAAAATATCACAATTCAACATCGAGTCCAAAAGTTCGTGAATTTAATGATACCAGTTTCGGAGCATCAGATTGCTGGACCAAAGAATCTATTAAACAGCCTGTTTCTGGAAATATGGATGATAAGCATGTAAAAAAAGAAGCACCAAATATGTTCAAAGTTATCCAGAGTTATATGGGTGATCGGAAGAGTAAGACGTCTAACGATCAGGTTAGACTGTTTGGAAAATCCGTAAATCTTAAATTGTAATTGTAGCGGAAAACTTACCCTAAAGAAGCAATGATCTTAACATTTGGAAGCAGAGGCTCATAACAAAATTGACATCGCTTCTAACTATTTATATGTATTAATATTAGTAATTAGTTGAAAAAATTTACAGTAAGATCCAACTTTTTTTTTTTTAATTATTTAGCGATCATTTGTGGGATGTGAAAAACTGCAGTTGGGCTGCTGTGTCTTTTGCTAACCTTAATACTCAATCGGTAATAGCAGCTGTTTATGTTTAGCATTCGATCTCAATTCATTGTTCATTACTTCAGATTTTCGTTTCTGAATTTTCGAAATATTTCGGTTAACTTCTTTGTTTTTTTTAACACGATGATTTTAATCTATTGTTTTAGCTGGCTTTGACGTTGTGTGAATGGGGCATTTCAAAGGAGGGCTTAGCCGATGAGCTTTTTTGTCAAATTATGAAGCAGTTGACTGGCAACGAACGATTCGATTCTATACGAAGAGGATGGGAATTGCTTGCCATATTTTTAGCTTTTTTCTCACCATCGAATCAAGAAATAATGCAGAAATTAACTGAATTTATTGAAGCAAATTCTGATCGATTATTGGATATGCCTGAGGTCATATCTTACGTTTCAGAGCAACTAGTATTCAGAAATATAATAATTGTAAGACTGAATATAAATTACTGGTTGATTTAAGTTTTGAAAAAAATTAAAGAGGGAAAAGGGGACCAGGAACGAGGGGTTTTTATATGGCTGTCTTTCATTTGATACTGTTTTGATTTCGCAATGGGAATTATTGAACAGCGATGTAAAGCTTTTTGGCCTGATTCAGGTGCCCATTTCACATTATGCAATTCAATGCAGTAGACGTTTAGTACGTTTTCCTGCTACACGGCCGAAACCATCGCTTGGTCTTATTCAAGAATCTCGTGTACATATTTTCAACCCACCGCAATTTTGTACTCCTCTAGAAGAGTTGATGGAAATGCAAGCGGAGAAATATCCCGAAAGGTCCGTCTTAATGATGATTTACAATTGCTTTATTTTTTTATTTTTTGAATTATTGGATTCCTTAACAGCGAATATGATATTAAAAAAAAAAGTGGGTGAAAAAGATGTTCACTTGCCCTCTACTACTAATTACTAAACAGTAATTAATAATAATAGTATTCTGTAGATGTACAAGAAGAAGGGGAAGGGATAGGAGGACAATGAGACTGCTTCATAACAAGCCTTACTTTTAACCTAAAGTGCAGATTATTAGGAATTTAGAAATTTAAAAGGCAATGTAAACAATGTTGTCATGTGTTATTAACAGTAGTTGGAATTTGTTACGGCTTCTACTTGTTACGACCTCTGAGTATCATTTTACAGCTGAGAATTTTACATTGGTCATTTGCTGATCAGCTGAGCAGGCTATTTTCTAGTTCCATCATGGACTTTATCGTCTTAACTATGACTTCAGAATTTCAATTATTGTCAGAATTTGTTAGTTACTACTTTAGGATTTTACCGTGGTTGGAGACAACATTAATAGATTTGATATTATCGGCAGATGGACAACACACTGAGGGCCTCTTTCGTGTACCGGCTGATCCGGATCATGTCCATACAGGTTATACAAAATCGTATTTGTAATGATATCTTACATTGCAAGCTTTCTGATAAGCTCCTCTGTGGACTATAAAAATTAATATTACTTTAATGAATAATATAAGATGACATACTGTTATTCTGTATTGTAATATTCCAGAAACTTTGAAGTCTTTAAAAGTGTTAAATTTTTTCCTTTTGTCACTCATGCTTAGATATGGTTTCTAAATACCATTTCCTTATTTCTTTTTAGCAAGATTACGTCTTGATCGAGGACTTATTCCGGTTGTGCGTGATGCTCATGTTCCAGCAGCTTTACTGAAATTATGGTTACGTTCATTGCCGGAACCGCTACTACCAGATACGTTTTATCTACGTTGTTTAGCTGTATGTGATCAACCAGAAGAAGCTTGTCGTATAGCTGAGTTGCTGCCTGCTGTGAACCGCTTGGTTTTAGCGAAATTACTGGAACTTCTCCAGGTATATTTAACTTTTATTTCCTTAATTATTTTGTTAAAGTTTAATAAACTTTGTCGCAATCGAGAACTTACTCGCCATATTCTTACCGAACACATTTTCCAGCTACTAGCTGAAGAAGAAACAGTGAAATATACGAAAATGGATGTGTGTAATTTAGCGATGGTAATGGCACCTAATGTATTACGATGTGGTAGTGACGACCCACGTGTTATTTTCGATAATGCACGACGGGAAATGACCTTTTTGAAAACGCTTATTTTGCACTATGACACTTCCTTTATACGTTCCATTTCCTAAATCTTATTATCTTACTACAAATGAAAGAAGTTAGAAGGAAATCTTGATACTTTATGAATTTTTTGGAATTACTAAAGCACCAATCTAATCAGAACATTGCTTTTTGTTTTTTCTTCTCGTGACTTGGCTACATACTGAGTACAGTTCCGTATGAACCTTCGCGAAAGATTTTTACGGTGTTGATTACCGCCAAATTACTTGGTTTTTTTTTTTTACTATTTAGGTTACCGATAACTAACAGTAAAATTTCTAGTCACTGTTGATCACTGAGGCCTCCAATGGAACTTTTTAGATGATTAGGCAGCCTGGACTTTTAATTCTTTTATTCAAATTTTATTGTGTGATTCGTACTATTTATGTATGTTGCATTTAAATCATTTAAAAAAATGCTTAAGTAAAGTAAGGAGTTGCCATAAGTATTGCCTGTCTGTGGGCTATCTATTTTTACTTTTTGTTCATATAATTGCCTATCAATTAATTTGCTCATCGATGCAAATAAGCTTATCAACTCTTTGATAAGATATCAAGTTCATATTGCCATTGTATGTTGGTACGATGCCATTTATCAATTGTCAAGGATGTCATTCATTGCTGGTGTACTATTAATGTATCAACTTCCATGATCACCCTACTGTCCGACCATTCAGTGCATTACCAGCCTTGGTGATAGCTCCTTATTCGTTCCAGAAACAGATTTCGGTGATTTTTGTCAAATCATTCAGTTTACCTTATAACTAGACTTTGTTGACCCGTGCTATGTATTTTCCATAATTTTCAATCATTTTTTTGTAATTTCAAATTATCCCTTTCTTCCTTCTGCCAGTGGCATTGTATAATGCATTAACGCGGTGATTTTTTCTTATACAGATTAAATTTCGTTGTCAGATTTGAGGATTTTTTTATGTTTTTTGAAAATTGTTATTGATAATTATTGTAGTTGCTGATAAGATAGACTGTATTATTTTGCTGAGCAAGTTTGTTAATTTGTGGGGACGGATGTCAATAATGATCTCCAGTAATACCTTATGCTTGGATGCCTGAGGATCGTTAAGTTTTTATTTGTAACAACAGTGCTATCAGGAATATTTATTACAGTGAAAAAATCCTTATTGGTGTTCCAACCATCCTGTGTTTCATCATATCCCTCATATTTTCCGGTTAATCTAGTCAAGTTATTACATTGGTTCCTTTTTTGTTGTTTTGCAGTTATTATAGGGATGATCATTGAAGTAGAATAAATACCTCAAAAAATTTCGACTTTGGGGATGTTAAAATTCATTTTGTTTCTTCACCATACAGAGCATCGCTATTATATCGTTTTAGAAAGAAAAAGTGCGTATTAGCTTCCTGTAAATAATAAGACACGTTATCTCATTCCTGTATTATTCAGCAAATGTGGTGTCGTAATCATTGGTGAGCGATATTTGTAACTGTTTCAAACATCGTTCTTGATATATCCAGGAAAAATATAACTATGAGTTCTCTGTGACTTCTTACTAATACATTAGAAATGGAACGGGATTAGAAGGTTGTTTAGAAGCGGGAGCGACTAGTACTGTTGTGTATCCATTACATATATGCTCCAGGAATACGTAAATCTTACGTTTTTATCCAAAATTTCCTCATGTAAATAGCGTTGCTTATAGAAAATTTTTATAAATTTTCAGGACTTCTGGATACTTGTACTAATACAGTTATGGAAGATATAGAAGATGTCATTCGTGTGTCTACAGCCGTTAATTTGAAGCAACATGTGGTCGTCAGGAAAAGATTGAAAGGAGATGGTGGGGTATTTTATGGGGATAGTTTTGTACCAGGTATGTATACTTACTATTCTTGCCGTCGAAGTTTCGATCTTTGTAGTTCCATGCAAGTAATAAAATAAAATTTGATAGTTTAAATTTGGACATTTTAATAAGTGGAGATCGACGTTATTGAGTAATTTCATCAGCTAATTTTAAACAGCACTATTCCAAATATATCAGTTCATATTCTAGGAACACAAAAAATCTACATAAGGACATGGGGTTGTACACATAATACTAGCGATTCCGAACAGATGGCTGGTCTGCTCTCAGCTGCAGGTCATCAGCTGACCAACAAAAAGGTTGGTGAAAATTGGGTAGTTGTTCATGTTTATTTTGCTAAACGAATTATTTTTGTAATTGAGACTTGCTAATTTCTTTGTTTATTGTGGAAGTCATTTTATGAAAGTTTTTAGGATGATGCTTCTCTGTGGATATTAAACAGCTGCACCGTGAAGACACCATCTGAAGCACAACTTGAAAATATGATTAGGGAAGCTCGAAAACTGAACAAGTTTATCGTTATCGCTGGCTGTGTTTCTCAGGTGATAATTAAGAAAAAGCAATTGCCTGGCTGATTCTTTCTTCTACTAAAGTATGAAAATGAAGATTGGGGAGTGTGACTTATGCTTATAATTATATTTTGCTTGAAACCTTAGGTAACCATTTGAAGCACCTTGCTCAGAGGCTTTAATAATTTGGTTGATGATTATTTTTTCCTGAAATTTTATGCATGTTAACAGGTGTCTATTGCTTTTAAGGCCGAACCAAATTTACGGTTTTTGGAAGGAATCACAATAGTTGGAGTTAAACAGATTGAATATGTAGTTCAAGCGGTAGAAGAAACACTGAAGGGAAATTGTGTTCGATTTCTGTCGCGAAGGAAACCAAATTTGAACGTGTTGCTTCCAAAGATACGAAAAAATAAATTTATAGAAGTTAGTGATATAATTTGCATAGATAGATGAATAGATATTTGTCACTGAATTAAAAGTTCAGGTGAACATCAAAATTTTGTTGATTTCTTAAAAAAATATGTAGTGATTTTACAGTGCATTTAAATTAGCTACATTGTAAGGCTTAATTTTAGCTCTTTTGCAACATCTGTAATTTTATGGAATCGTGTGATATTCATACAACATAGTAATATTCAAAAATTGAGTTTTTTATCAAGGAATGCAGTGAAATTAATCATGCCACTTTAATTTTTTCCAAACTATTTTACTCGAGTTGTATGGTTTTTGCAAACAAAAAAACAAATGAAATTTTCAGATCCTTCCAATCAGCAGTGGTTGTTTGAATCACTGCACATATTGCAAAACAAAATCGGCCCGTGGAAATCTTGTCAGTTTTCCACTTGATAGTTTGTTGGAACGTGCACGAAATGCGTTTGTTGATGGTTGTAAAGAACTCTGGCTAACATCCGAGGATCTCGGTGCTTGGGGTCGCGACCTTGGTCTGGTATGTTTTTCAGTCATTTGCAAACGCACAATCTAATCTATGCAATCGAATTTTTTTACAAATATTAATTATGCGACAAAAGATACTTTGGGATCACGCATTTGTGAACACACAATCTGATCTACACATTGGAAATTTATACGAATATTATGTTTTATGCTTTTCTTATTTTCTTGAAGGGGTACTTATAGTAAGATGATTTGCTTGTCCTCCTTTTTGAGGCACTGAAAGACAATGAATAGAAGAGAATAACATCTGCTCATCCCTTCATTTCATCTCATAACTCGTTTTTCATTTTAAATATTTCTTAATGATATGTCTCGTCAAGTTTTTTAATAACTGATGAAAACTAACCTTTCTTTGCCATGTGCTTGCTGTTTGATTTTTGACATTAGTTCCATACTATTGTTATCTGAAAGACAAGAAAAAGGCGTGCTAGGATGAAAGGCTTTCATGTGTTGATGCACACACATTACGAAAATAAAAAATTGTCTTTAATAAAATATCTTCCACTTTTTATCAGAAGTTTTTCTGTAAGTAAAAGTAAGGTAACTGATGTTATTTACTAAATATATTTTGTTCCAGGTTTTGCCTGACCTACTAGATGCACTGGTACAAATCATTCCTGAGGGATGTATGTTACGGTTAGGGATGACAAATCCCCCTTATATACTCGATTTTCTTGAGGTTCATTTATCATTTTTTGTATATAATGGCTGAAAATTATTTCCCTTTTAAAATCCAAAACATTCAGCACTGGATTGGTTGGTATAATGTAGTGTACTAGTGATGTCAGTTTCAGGAAATTTCGAAAATTTTAAATCATCCGAAGGTTTATTCCTTTCTTCACATACCTGTCCAATCAGCAAGTGATGCTGTATTATCGGATATGAAACGTGAATATACTTGTGCTGACTTCTGTCGAGTTGTTGATTATATGATTGAAAAGTTAGTATACTCAAGATTTCAAATTCTGAAAGAAGTGTCATTTTTTTTAAGCTATCTTTTGTGTCTTGTAAAATTTCTTGTGCGAAAAACTTTGAAGAACCTTTTAAGTTAAGTAAAATGATTAAAGTGCAGCAGGTATGATATGTAAAATGATTAGTATGGTATTTATAAATGACATTATATTCATAAATGCAGAAGGTCCAATATCATCGATTGGATTTTTATATCTTTTATCCCGCATAGCTAATTTTCAAACAGTTCATTGCGGAAAAAGAATGTTTTGCAGCGTTCCCAATATCTATATTGCAACAGATTTTATCTGTGCCTATCCGACCGAAGTGGAGAATGATTTCGAAGAAAGTATGGCATTGGTTCGCAAATACCGTTTCCCTTCATTATTTATTAATCAATTTTATCCGAGAACAGGAACTCCAGCTGCGAATCTGAAGAAGATCGATACCGTTGAAGTGATTCTTTAAGAATTTTATAAATTCTGATGTCTTGAATTTTCCTAGACATTACTAAATTATCGATTTATTTATTTATTTATTTATTTATCGACAAAGGTTTACTGATCTGAATTACTGGCAGTTGAGCATGAAGATTTATATTTAGCAACTTCTGTCGAGGCATTTTTAGATGTCTCTCCAAAATGTGAATGCTGTGAACTGCTAAACCACTATTTCAACTTTTTTTTACTGTTCAAAACCAAATGTCATCTTCTTTTTAGATGAGATTTTAAACTTTTCCCTCGCAGTAAACCGTCCAGTTAAATCAAATTCAAATCCACCATTATTGTTTTGAAATTTTCTCGATAAATTTAAATGACAGATGTTATTCACACACTCATGCTTCAGTCAAATTGCTGTTGTGTGATGATGTACGCTTGTGCCGGTATTCAATTTTTCCGGACTGAAAAATCCAAAATAAAACATCCTTTTTAGGCTCGTCGTCGAACCGCAGAGATGTCAGCTCTTTTCCGGTCTTATTCAAGATATGACAAAGGACGAATCGGTGAAAAGCATCAGGTTCTTGTTTGTGAACTGGCAACTGATCAGGAACACTATGTAGGCCATAACAAATGCTACGAACATTTTCTAATTTCTTCGAGGAGATGTCTTTTGGGAAGTTGGGTTGAGGTGCGTATTATAGATGTTTCTAAATTTTATATGAAAGCTGTATTAATTAATCATGACATCGATATGAGACTAGATAGTAGTTTGATGAGTGGTACCTCAACTTTACCGTACAATTATTGGATAACTGCTTTTAGTACGATTATCTCGGCTGTCATTTTTTGGTTGTTATTATAATGCTGATTACTCGTTTATTTTAGAAATGGATATAAATAAAAGAAAAAACCTGTTTAGTTTATCATAGAGCAACTAAAGGACTTTAAAAAAAGAAAAATAAGGAAGTCCTGTAGGTAAAGACTAAGCTTGCACGAAAGACGGTAAGTCCGTAGAGCTATTCATTTTATTCCTTTTTTCATTTTTAAATTTAAGATCACCGGAGACGACGATTCAATAGTAAAGTCTGGACTTGAATTTAATTACGAAACAATGAAAAATTTAACAGAAAAGTACTGGAATTTACAAAAAATAAGAAATTGCTTTAAATATCGCTGATGCCACTCAATTACTTTGATATACCAATTCAAATATTCCGAGCAATCATCAGAATGTGTCATTAATCCTTATGATAATATTACAAAAACATTTCAAAGTGTCACAATTCCAAAAATACCGTCGAAANNTAGGTGATGGAAATCTTTAAATAAACATATTAGTGTGATCTTTTTCCCTCTCGAAATCAGATTCTTAAAATACTGCGGAGTCAGGAGTTATCAAAGGTACCACCGACACTGCCAGATATTTTTGCGGCCCGATAAGAACAACTGATATCTGAAGAGATGCATTCTCATCAATGGATCATTTCCCCATGTGCCCATAAATCAATCATCGAGTCGATGAGACCCATCCTACTACCAGACTAGAAAGGTTAGAAGGTTAATGTTCGCTTCTAGATGATATATTACTACAAAGTACGGACCAACTATGTTACTTGGTTTACCCTTAAGAATTCTTATTCTCACCCACTTCCGTTTAAGAGAATAGTACTGACAATAAGGAATCTTACTGATCTTCAACGACTTCATCAATTTCTAATTAGAATGGCGTGTGAAGGCCCAGACTTTAACACATCGGGAATCTCGACGGCCAATTATAGAAATTACGGTACGTTTTCATTGGGATCTTCAGTAGGGCTGTGTGAAAAACTTTCACGATATTGAGTCCATGGTTGGGGTAGGCTAATTATTGTGGTATTTCCACTGGCTTCTTGCCTTCGGGGTTTCACTGACATGACTTATGGTTTAGTTGTGGAGTAGGTACTTTTCGACTTAAATACTTAGATACTGTAGTTAGTTAGATACCTGAAGTGTTTAAGTATCTTCATTCCCTAATTTATCTGAGGATGTTAGGTGATTTGCGTATGTGCAGCCTTTAAATTGTTATGCTTGAATCTTGTAATTAGTTAAATTGAAAATAATACAGGAAGTTATTTCCAGAGAACTACAAAGGTCAGATAGACTGGAAACAAAGTAGGTTAGTAGTTTGTCAGGTAGTAGGTAGACGGTAATCCGATTCTCTTTTTTTGGTTATTGACGATTATTTGTTTATTTAAGTTCAGACTTGATTCAACAAAATTCTTCAGTACTTCATTTTAAATGAAGTAGAATAAAATGTTGAGAAGTAAGGGAAGGGTAAAAAAATTGCGTGAGGAAAAGCTGGCCTCATAAGATCTTTACTGTCCTTTAGGTCTGCTTTATTATTGCTTTTTCCTGTTTTTCAGTTTGATATCATCACTTCATGCTTTTGGGCCTTGATTTCTACAATGGTCATTTTTAATCCTTTAGCCTTATACATGGCTTCCCACTTCATGTCCTGTAAATATCCTATACTGGAATATTAAAGGGTTTGTAAATGATCCACATCTTGAAGATTGGCACTGAAAGCAGAATTGTCCTTAGTTATACATAGTTATTTGCTGTTCCAGAATTGTTTGAAATTAAATTTGCCTTACCTCTCAGCTCTATTTAATTTTCAGTATTCGGTAGCGATGACTTCACTGTAACACCCAATAGGTTGTTTTGGCTAATGCGGAAGAATAATGGAGAGAGAGTGCGAGACGCTGAGGGCTTTCGTCTACGAGCTGCCGGGATATGTACTCGTGGTGAGGGTAGTAGTCGAGAGATTCTGTTGATTACTGGTGGCAAAGATGATGGTCGATGGATCATTCCGGGTGGTGGTATCGAGAAGGATGAAAACGAATCGGATGCTGCGTTACGTGAGGTTTTTGAGGAAGCTGGAGTTAAAGCGGAGATTTTGGCTCGTGTGGGGGAATTTAGGGTTGGTATCTTTCTTTTAAATGCTATTTGAAATTTCGGTTAAATATAATTTTGGAGATCGAAGTGATAGACTTTGAATTTTTTTACGAATTTTCTTATAGAAAACCGATGGATTAATACCATAATTCTTCTCTCTGTGGATAGTAGTACATCTGAAGTCGTAGATGTGAATCATTTCAAAACACTCCATAACTAGTGAGAACTTATATGCTCTGGTTAGAGAGCATGTTTTCTAAGACCTTAAGACCGTTTTGTGAGAGAGATTGTTCGAACTGTTGAGGGTGTTAGAGGATCGGCTTAAGAGATTGCTGATAAAGGTTAAAGGAAAGGATGTTGATAACATCTTCAATTTTCAATTCATTTACAGTATAACAGACATTTTTCTATCTTAGCACTTAATGAAGCTTATTTCAAATTTTCATTTCCTGAAGCTGCAGGTTTTAAATTTAGGATGAAGAAAGACGGCATCGGACTGTGGTATTTCTATTGACAGTTAAGGAAGAATTGAAGGAGTGGGAAGATGGTTGTTTTGGTCGGCAACGGGAATGGGTAAGCCTAGAAGAGGCACTGCGACGGGTGAAACATTCGCAAACATGTATTATTGAACATATTTGTAGGATGTAGCTCAAATTGCCTTTCATTTCATCTGTCCATCCTCGTATTAAACCTTGCAAAAAGACTGAAATTCGTATGGTCAGAAAAACGTTGGCTTCAATTCTAACCACATTTTCTTTTTCGTAAAGGTTCAGCAACTTCTCAGATTTAAACTCAATATTGAAATCGTAATTTGAATTTTATTCGATGTGATGTATCATGTTTCAGATGTGTTCTGTTTGTTAGCAATTATGGTTTTGCGTGCTTTTAGTTTTATTGTTACCATCGATTTGAAACGTGTCTTCGTTTAGCCACATCGTTCCGTTCCAAAAATCTTGCATGCAGTTTGGGTGAATCAGGTTTCTGGAAACTGTTCGTCTTCAGTGTTGGTTATTAATACAGCCTTTTTTCTGCGTATGCGTTTTATATCGATGTTTTTATTACACTTCAGTTGAGAGCTTCGACAATCAAAGATGTTTAATTTCTTGCTTATTCATTTTGATTTTTATTTCTTACTGCGTGCTGCTATCAATGAATCCATTTCCAATCCATATATTTATGTGTTTGAGTTGTTCATTTGGTCCGTTTTTCCAAGATCCTCGCTCGATCAAGATCCTGTGCGAAGATTGAATAGTTTTTGACAGGGAATGAATTCCTTACCCTTACACCTCCATATCGACGGGATTGAAACTATCAATTTTAGAAGTGTAACAGTAAACTGATTCCTTATCAAAACGCATATGTTTATTTTTTTCAACTAAGATTTTGATGGAGGTTAAGTAATAGGGAGAAAGACTATCATCATCGACGGCAAAAAACCAAGTCGTCGAACTCTTGGAATTATGAATAATTAATGTGGAACGTTATGGAACCCATACAATTTAAAGTGCATCGGTCGACTCCCATGCAGAATGAACATTTTGGTTCAGATAGTAATGACTGGTAAAACTACTTTGATTATCCAGCTTCGGTGACAATTAATGAACAGGAATATATAAAGACTTCGGTGCAGAGGGATTTAGACATTTTAAAGTTTGTAATACTTATAGAAAAAAGAATGAGTTTTGCCTCAAACACATAAAGATTTGTTGAAAGCCAATTTTCGGTGTGAAACGCTACTGCATCAATTGTTCTAGTTTCTACCTTCACGCGGATAGTCGGCTTGCAGTGTAGGAGAAGTCTTTAAACTTTAGAAAATGTTCATTCACTGAATTTAAGAAGGCATTGAAAATATCACGGGGTAGGAACAGTAGGTCAAAGTTCAGTCAAATGAGATCAGTGAAAGAGTGGTTCCGTGTTAGCACTGTACAAAGCCATCTTATACAACGTTCAATATTAAGGCCCTGCAGAGCTGATATTGTAATGAGAGCTAAATCACCTATGTGTCGATCATCCGATGTCAAAACTCTAATTACTTCCGTCCCGACGCATTCTTCCATGTCGATTTTGTTGCAAACCACCAAAACTGGCATTTTCTGAACAGCTTCGCTGTTCATTATCAGTTCTGAAAGGTGCAAATTTTAGAACAAATTTGGATCTGTCACAAAGGTGCAAATTTTAGAACAAATTTGGATCTGTCACATGCACAACTTATGCAGCTCTTTTAACGAGAAAGTTCATGGTTAGAAATATTGGTTAACGATATCATTAGAACATAAAGACACAGTCTATACTTACTGAAGGTTTTACTAACTTCCGAAAATCGGTCAGGATCACAGGAATCAACTACGAATATTAGCGCTTGTGAATCCTCAAAATATTTATGCCAAAGTGATTGCAATTCTTCTTGTCCTCCAAGATCCCAAAAATTTAGACGAGCTGAGCCCACAACAACTGTTCCAACTGCAACAGTTTCATAAACCACTTACAAAAAAGAGAAGGAATTATTCATAAATACGATTTACAGTTTTAAAGCAACAATTCGGACATTAACACTGAAATTAGAACTGCCTTCGACTTTACAAGAATGAAGAATGATATAAAACAGCGGGATACCTAACATTACAGTAATATAGAACAAAAGTAGTAATTAGAGTGGTCCTTTTTATTGAATCAGATCTAGCCGAATTTATTTAGATGACCAAGCTTGTTCATCTAAACTGATAAAAAACAAAATAAGCTTAGTGCGACAAAACTTGAGCAATATGATATAGAAAACTTCATTTACTTGATGTAAGCAAGTTCTTAGAATAAAAAAAAAAAAAAAGGATATGCAATGACTTCACAAGAACACTGAAAATCAGCCTACCGTTTAAACCAACAGTGCTTGTAATTTTCAGTGGATTTAACATCTCATAATTCTTTACAAATCTCGATTTGATTTGTTCCAAAAAAGTCTGCAAAATAATTTACATTTGTCAATCCCAAAACAATTTCAAAATATCGCAGTGATTCCTTAACAGAGAGTCCTGTTTGAATAGAAACTTTTTTTGTATTGTTCAGTTCAATTTGAAAGAAATTAGAATACTAGAATAAAGGACAAAACTATTCCGTGAGTTTTTTGAAGTCTAGAAGTTTAACAAATGAACTGGCTTGTTCATAACAATATGTTAAAAAAAATGTGGAAGATTTCATAGCGGAAAGAGAGAAGCGAACAAATTGATAAATTATTTAATAAAAAAATAAACAAAAATAAGTTTTTTGGGAACAACAAGCAAAGATGAGCAGCAGATTGTTTCACAACTAAAACTCAAAATTTAAACGGATAAAGTCGTTTTTTTGGTTCCTTCCAAGCAAAAAAGTTTACCTGCTTGAATCAGATAAAAAAAAAAGGATTAAAGAGAAGCAATGATAACGGTGTACACTGTATGAGCGTATGACAATATCCTACAAGTAATTTTCAAGTATTTCATAAAAATGTTCTAAAAACTAACAAAAATTCCTTAAGATAAAGGTCAAGAAATCACTACCTCCCAAAGATACTTACCGTTTTCCCGGCATTATCCAGTCCAACGATTACTACATAATAATTAGTCCTTTGTCTTAAACGTTGCCATATACCAACTCCAAGTGTATACATCTTTTCTATTTGTAGGCACACTACTGTCTTTTATCCACCGAGCATATCGAAAAGATGCACCTTCCTGTAGTGCTCGTCATATTCAAATTTTATAAAAAAAATTAAAATTTTCATCAGACTGAAACTGTAATATGCAATCCAATATAAAACAAGATCCAAGCACTATTGTATATGCCAATCAGTGAGAGTTTACTTTTTTTCGAAATTTACTTCTAAAGTTTACTAGTTGTTGACTTTCGAAATAACTTCTAAAGTTTACTAGTTGTTGATTTGAACAAGAAAAAGAATGAAATTAAGCACTATCTCAAACTATATACAAAGTGAACTACCTGTTAGTGAAATTTACAATCTGTTTAGCATACTAGCCGATCATTTACGGTTCAACACAAACCTCGACTATTCCATGTTCAGCACAATCTTAAGACATTTCAGTTCTGTCTTAGAGCAAGTTTAAAGATTATTTGTTTCTAATTACAATCTGCAAATATCTAGAAATAGAAATACCAGAGGCCACCGGAACTACTTCTGGATGATGACAATTATACACTTTTTCTCAGACAAGACACCGTGACAATGTTTATCAGTTCTCTCACAACGAAATTTTGAATATGTACCAGTGAAAAGAAAAGAATTGCTGGCGAATGATTGTTACCGAGATGGAGGAGGCTGTGTACACTACGGGAGAGTAAGGCTGGGATAGCCAGATAAGTTCCAGAGGGACAGTTCTAATACCGCAGGAAGATTTGGTAACCGGCTTAACTGGAAAGTGTAATTTGCGGCGGGACGGGGAAAAGGACCTCAGATTTGCCGGGGAATATCTCTCGCCGTTCTTTTCCCCAGTCGCTAAGCAATAAGCAATCATTTTGTGGATGGGCATTATAACATGCTCTTATTCTAGGTCTGGTATTTCAGATAATTTATCCATATTCATATCTCAGATTTATCACATCTCTGGTAAAGCTGAATCGCATGTTATAACTGTGTCATACCAGAAGTCCTTTAACTCAGTTGATATTAAATATTTAGTTAATAAATTAATTGATTCATGTTCATATCTTGAATTACTCATCCTCTTAAAAGTTCAGGATAGAGAGAAGAATGGAGGTGGCAGCGAGATGCTTCTGATGGAAGTTATCGAATTGTTTCATTTATATTTCTGTATTTTATCATTCTATTTAATTAAGAGCGCCAAAGAGAAAAAGAAATTGCCAATCATAATATATGTAATTTCTGTCTGAAATTAGTTATTCCTAATCTTTGAAACTAATTGTTTTTTTTTTTTTTTTGCCTATTAGTATTTTAAGAAAGAATGAATGTGGAAGATCGAATCCTTCGGCTTCGTCATACGACAATAATATTACCAACGTTAGTTGGATCCGAAAAGATTTCGTGAATAATCGAGTGGTTCGTGAGATGTTCCGCAATTTTTGACCTATGAATGTTTCTGCGTTTTATTCTGAATTTTAGATTTGAATCAAGGTAATCGACTGAAGCGTGACATGTCGGACGGTCTTGTACAACGGCGTAAAATAGCCTCGACGACCGTCAAAAATGATGAAGTACGTCGATCCAGATATACTTGCACCTGCTATGAATTTTAGAATTTTTTTTAATATATAGGTCTGTTGACGTTTGACCGAAATGTACCAAGTATTTGAACTTCGCAAAAATTTTATTTAAGTGATTTCCTAATTTATGCAAATTCATGTTATAGTAGTATATACGTGTTTCTTTTTAGGATACGAAAGATATTGACAATATCGAAAGTGATGATTCTAAAGGGGAGTTTGACGATGACAAAGCTACAAGATTGACATTAATGGAACAAATATTGCTGCTTGGGTTGAAGGATAGAGAAGTCGGCTTTTTATTTTCGACTTGTCCAATATGTTTTTCCCGTCTTTTCATTATCTCCTTGTTATCAATCTGAGAAATTATCAAAATTCTGTAAAGTAAACTTTTAATACTAATTAATATTTCCTGTTATTAAAAATTTCAACATCAGGCCTTGAATTTCTTCAGATGTCATCGAAATAATACGAGCGAACTTCTTCAAATTTTTTGTTGTTATTCAGGGTTACACATCATTCTGGAATGATTGTATTAGTAGTGGTCTTCGTGGCTGCATTCTCACTGAATTGGCATTAAGGAACCGGATTGAGTTGGAAAAGGCTGGGATGCGGAAAAAGAGTTTAATGAGTAGGAAAGTATGTTTTATGGTATTTACTTGAAGTTTATTGCAATGCCATTTTTTTGTTTGTTTTGTATTTTGAAAGTCTTTTTATACATAAGTTCCTACTTTTAAAAGCCATGCACTTGTCTTTAAAAGAATAAGGTAAGGGGTTCTAAAAACAGTTGTATTCAAGTGGGAAATTCACAGAAAAAAAATAAATAAATAAGTTAATAAATGAATAAATAAAATAAATCTGTTCTCTGCTTAAAAAAAATACTCTTTATGCATTTACATCATTTTTCATTATTTTGGTACACAAGATGTTTAAATGATTCTTTCTACCTATTTATTTTGGTACTTTAGGTTTTACTAAAAAGTGATCAACCCACAGGCGACGTGATTTTGGACGAAGCTTTGAAGCATATTAAAGAAACCCAACCGCCAGAAACCGTGACAAGTTGGATTGAATATCTCAGTGGTGAAACGTGGAACCCACTCAAATTACGTTACCAGGTTATTCATGGTCGCTTTTCAGTTTTTGAGAAGCCGAAAGGTCATACCTTTTCTTCACAAAAAACGAATTAATTCAAGACTTTTTTGTGCATTCTAGGGTTTTTTGCACAAATAGATTTTATGGTGTATTAATGCATTTAAATTTCGAAAACCGAGCTAATAACTTAAAATTTAACTGCTGCTTTTGTATCGTTTAGCTTCGTAATGTCCGTGAACGGTTGGCAAAAAATCTGGTAGAAAAGGGTGTGCTGACAACAGAGAAGCAAAATTTTTTTCTTTTCGACATGACTACTCATCCACTTCATGATGGCAATATGAAACAGAAACTAATAAAGGTTTTCTCTCTTTTCTCTTTTTAAATTAAGGTATGAATCGTTTGGAACATAAGGTGTATTTAACTTTGTAGGTCGGTCTGCTTACTGTAGCAACCATCACTAAAATTGTTAGACTCTGGTTCAGTCGCTTAAGAGTGTTGACTATCACTGCTTAGATGTACTTAGAATCGTTGACACAGTTTTTTCAATTTTCATTGCTTATATCATTTAAATGATAATCGGTAGAATATAATAATCAGCTCTAGGTATTATTGTTTCTTTCTTCTAGATAGACATTTCGATAATGTCTTGTTTCGTCTCTTATTTCATTTTAAAATTTGTGGGGCGATGACTAAAGTTTAAAAGATTGATTATGTCTGTTTTTGATCCAAGAAAAACGAGATGAAAGTGGTTTTTTTTTTCAATATATATGTATATTAAGATATTTAGAAGGTACAAGAAACAGTATTATCTCGATGGACTAATGATGTACACAGAATGGAGAAAAGGATGGTATCGTTGGTGGTATTAGCTCATGCTAGTGATGTTTTAGAAAATGCTTTTAACCCTCTTTCTGATCAGGTTAGCTTACTGTTAAATTAAGGCCAATTTACCAGATGGGAAATTGTCCTCTCTTTTGACAAGCAAATTTTGATTCCTGCATCAGTTTTGCATGCAAGTTGGTGATAATTGAGAATATGATTTTGATTATAGTTACTTTTAACCTGGGTCTATAATTGATTTTATTTTTCAATTTTTCCAAAATCTCTGTTGCCAAACGCTCACCTCTTGATCTATTTCAATCAAAGCTCATAATGGGATAATTCTTAATTTTTTTTTTGACCAACACTTGGATTTTATATTCCCCACAGTCTTTTCTTCCTCTTGAAGATTGCAGATTGTTTTAACGACTAATTACTAAGTTGTTGTAATGAGTTAAACTTCACCTCGTTTTTGTACTATAACTTTGCGGGTTTTGTAATTAGTGAATAAAATTTATGATTAGTCTGGCTTCCAAATGATTAATGCCTAGTAACAATTTTCATCGGAACTTTAGTCTTCATTTTTGATACTAACCAAGGTACGTTTTGTTAATGTGCAAATTACATATTCATTAGTATTACTAAATGTTCTTCCGGTTCATCAATTCACTTTAAAGTTTTTTGTCGCTTTTTATCCAAATTCCTTTGTTTTTTAGGATTATGAAATAGCGATGAAGCGTGTGCGATCTTTACTTGAACTTGATTACGACGCTGAAAGCGAAAAAAAAAGAAATTCATGTGCTGATGTGATGTGGGCTGTTTTTGGGGCCTTTAACAAATGATTTGCTGTTGGTGACACTCCAGAACTGTAATTTATTTTATGAGATCAGTTGAATGGTTACATTTTAAAAAAAAATTTATTTGGGGTTCTTATATGACTCGTAAATTTATAATGGGCTAGCATTTTTAGATTTTTAGAAGTAATGCAAATAATTCACTCGCTGAACTTCTTTCATCTATTAGTTTTCAGTGCAATGTATTACTGCAGAATGTTTTCTATCCAGCAATTAAGGCTATCAATTCGAATACTGAGACAAAAAGAAAGCAGCTAACGCTGAGCAAGCTACCTCGATCATCATTTGCCTTATTTGCTAAACGAACTTACTTTTGTCCTTCATTCATGATGTAAATTGATAGCCATGTTTTATATTTTATTTGCTTACTAAGTAGGTGACTCATTTCTTTTTTTATTTGCTGTTCGAAGGATTTAGAATGAGCACTGAAATTCCTCTTTACAATTAATGATTGCATTAACAAATCATTGTAATAATCATAATTCGGAGTTATCGAACATGCATGTGTTTATATACATATATATATATATGCTTAAAATATTATCAACATCAAGTGTGGGGTCGTGTGTGGTGCCTTCATTGCCATTTTCCTTGAAATGTCACTTTTCCTTATCCTTTTTTCATCGTTACATTTCAGAATTTCTTGCTGTTCGCCATGCGTATCCCTGCGTGAATTGTTTCGTTCCCAAATATGGAACATTTATATCAAGATTTTCAATTTTTCTTCCCTTTTTTTTTTTGAGTAATTTACAATTTGGAATAGATCCTTGTTTGAACTTTCCTAGGAGGATATTTCAAAGGCATTTTAGATTAATGACAGCTTGAAATAGAGTATAATAAGAAGAAAGGTATCCTCGCTTTAATCGATGATTTCTGATTGAGAGGGTTCGGGAGTTAGCATTTGAAACTGATTTAATTCGAACCGTAGATGTTGTCAGTACATATCAGCCTCATAAAGGTACAGTATAAAATGAGGACATACAAGATAATCTTTTCACTAGGGAATGTGACGAAAGCAAAAAGTTTCGTTAGAGATATACTGTATTTTTTAATTATTTTCCCCCAACGTTATTATTCGTATCGTTATTCTTGTCGGTTATATATATAGTATATATATAGTACTTCTAGAAATGGGATATTAGGTCTTTTCTCTTT
The DNA here is from genome assembly GCA_003012265.1 of Setaria equina. NCBI lineage: Eukaryota > Metazoa > Nematoda > Chromadorea > Rhabditida > Setariidae > Setaria > Setaria equina. The sequence continues at coordinate 142,788 of PQVD01000680.1, read as the reverse complement.
GTTTTTCACTTTTATTTATTGTTCGAAATATATACTACTATTATTATTACATTATTATTATTATTACAGTGCTTTTTTCACATTTGAATTCAAGTGAAGTTTCTTTATATTCATTTTCTGCCGTACCCCTTTCTTCCCTTCAAGAGACCAATAAAGCACATGTTTTGGTCGTTTTTCTTTGGTCAGTTTAACTCCGCCAGAAGCGTCTGTTATCCCCTTATTAGCATGCAGTTATGGCTCGTTTGAGGTGTTTCCTCATTAATACACTGAAGTTGCGGGGGTAGATTCATTGTTTCATTGCGAGACAGTCAGGGCCGCATAGCCATTCAAGGGTTTGGCGTGAGGATGTGATGTGTTTTTTGGGGTTTTATGGCTTCTGTGAAGTTTATGCATATTTCTGGGGAAGGAGTCAGGCTTGGCTATGCTAACTGGAAGATTTTAGTTCTAGTCTTAAAAGCTATTAATTTATTGGCATTACTGAGAAAGTGACTTGTGTTCATCACTGAGCACTTGCCGTCAATACAAGGAGCTGTATCACCTTGTTTTGATAGGTGAATGAAACACGATTTGGGTACGGATTGGTGGCAGATACCATATGTGGGTTAGTAGTTACATCACAAAACAGGTATCTGTCTGTTTCTGTAAGCAAGATGATCATGAAGTTATTCATTAAGCTTTATCCGCGGATAGAAGTTTTAATTCTTGCCTTGATTGTTCTCATTTATTATTGTAATATTTTCGGGTAGATTTGTGTATAACAACAGGTGAAATTTTAGAAGGTTAGCAAGGATGTTGATGCCAACAAAGAACCGGAAGGCTATTTACGAATATTTATTCAAGGAAGGCGTTTGTGTGGCGAAGAAGGATTACAACGCAAAGACACATCCAGACATACCAAATGTAACCAATTTGGAGGTGATTAAAGCCTGCAAAGTGAGTAATTCTTCCTTGACGTTATGCTACTTTCATTTAACTTGTATTTTTTTCGTCAGCTATTCGTTCCATGGAAAACAAAATCTTTTGAGCTTTACATTCTATTTTGAGATCATACATGTCACATGTCGTAGACATTATCTTGTTATCACGTACGGTATGCATATAATGTCAGTGCCTAATAATTTATAAGGTATTGACATCATGTAGTGGAAGGGTTGTGGTTATTATTTATTCAAGCATTTTAACTTAGTTTTTAAATTGCAGAGTCTTGCTTCACGAGAATACGTCAAAGAGCAGTTCGCGTGGCGCCATCATTATTGGTATCTGACAAATGAAGGTATTGATTATTTGCGAGAATATCTTCATTTGCCTGCAGAAATTGTTCCATCTACCGTCAAAGCTAAACAGCGAGAGCCAAGACCTGGTTTTGAACGTATGCCTAGAGGTAGTTCTGTTTAATTCTTTATTTGATAGTTTATGAGTCATATTCATTTCGTGTTTTTTATAAATCATGTTAGCTTCTTCAGGAGTGAAATTTTTGGTATCTATCTGGCTTTTATTAGGAATGTTGCCAGATATCAGTACTTTTTAGAAGATAAATCCATTTTCAGGACCGAAGGTGGAAAGCGACAGAGATGCATATAGAACAGCCGAGAAGGTAACTGAAGCGGGTCCTGGTGCAGCACCAGTATCAGGTTATCGAGGTGGATATGGTCGGGGTGCAGGTGCTCTACAGTAAGGCTGTATACAAAAAATGATAGTGATTGGGAATGTTGTTTATTGTTGTTTTCAGTGAATAAATAACTCGTACTTTGTAATTTTGTGCTGCACAAGCAAAATTATGAACAGTATTACTCCGTAATTATTTCAGACTGAACGCTTATTAATAAAATTAATATTCGAGGGATGAATTTTACGGAACGCATTGAAATTTGAGTGTAGATTTGGTCGTTTTTATTGGGTATTAATTGGTTATGTTGAATTCTGGCAAGATCTTTTATTAAACGCTTGAGAGGGAACTTAGCTATGGGGTAAAGAAGACAACGATAGGTTACTTGGTTTTGTTTGTGCCTGGATGAATCAAAAGGAAGTTGTGTTTTGCAGAAATGATGGCTAATCCCGGTCCATCATCCACTGTTCGCGAGAAGCACCATTTGGAAACGGCCGATGCCTCATCGCTTTTCTTGCTCAAGGGTGAATTGTATCGAAAAATCAATGAGCAGCGTCAAAAAACAACTGTCGGTAGAATTTCTAATAGAAAGGTTCGCCGTATTGTTTTTTACAAGCTTCATCAAATTCAGCTGCGAGTCTTCTGATTCATCTCATTTATAGTTGGTGGGTTAACATTTAATCGCACTACTTTCAGTGTCATTGTTCAGTGGAAGAGATGATATTCGAAATTGTGCGACTGCATGGTTAAAATTAAGAATCTAGGATGAGCACTGGGCATACTGTAGTTGGATTTATGGGTTTAAGCGAAGAATATAAAAATTTGCAGTAATATATTATGAAAAATTCAAGACGAACCTTTTGTACTGAACTTTTCAACAGAGCGTTTTATGGGTCAGTAAAGAAGAAGGGAAAAAAGTTGCGGAGGAGAAGCGGCGGCGGGAAGCACGCATACGTGAGCTAGAAAAGTCAATAGCGCAAGATGAAGAACAGAGGAAAAGAGTACAAATGATACTTGAAGAAAAAAGCGAGATTTATGCTCGTTTAAGTCGAGGAGAAGCAATTTTAAATGGTTTGTTTGATGCTTCTTTGAAACAGTAGTTTTTTCAAAAAATGTTGCAAATGTTAGTAAGGCATAAATAAGGTTTATGTTCTTCGTACCATATAAAATTGCACAATGACAAATGGTGGAAGAGTCCATAAAATGTGTTATAATTATATTAAAAAGTTTGTGGTAGGTAGGTGCAGTCAGTGGTTTATTAAATTTTTTCATCAGTTTCATAAAGTGTGTAACCCAATCATTTATATATTGCCAATAACTACGTCATACATTTATGTCAGTCCTAGAAGTTAAGGTTTCATCATTTACACATTTGATGTCCTACCCTGAATACGCTTTCAGTAGTTTATTGAGATAAATTTTGTTGAGAAAACTCGACAAGTGAATAATTGACAAATAAGACGGAATAGAGTTCTTTTTCGGACCTAATTGGCAAATTAGTTATCCAGCAGCAAGTAATTGTTCATTATAAATCATCCTTATAGTGCAGGTGATGATGGACCAGTAGAATTTTTGGTAGATTTCAATGCAAAGAAGCGTGAGGAGGAGAAGCAGCATTTGAATAATAATGAAAAAACAAAAAGTGAGGAAACCGAAGCAGTACATTTCAACCCATTAGAAGGTGTGTATTTTTGGTCTTTCATTTACACAGCTTGCATAATGTTTAAAGTTTTTATGCATTTATTTTATATTGCATTTTTTTTACTAAATGACCATCGTTCTGGTTCCTCATGTAAGCATTATTGTTTCAGCTTGTTTCTTTCAACTTTTTTCACCGATTTACTTGAAAAAAAAAAAAAGTTTAGAGCAGCGTGTTTATGGTGTTTCGCATGTTCCGCTCCCAATCAGCGAAACTAAAAGGCAGGAACAAATAAAGGAATTACTGGAACTAAGTAAAGTAAGGAATTTTAAGTGAATGTTATGTTTTCTTTTTTCCAGCTCTACTTTTCTGTCTCCATTTCTCATTAGTCACTTCTTGTTTCAGAAAACAGAAGTTAATCGAGCGAAGAGAAAGCGTTTACTTGAAGAACGGGAAAAAAAGAAATGGGAGCAGTTAAACAGGATCCGCAAACGAAGAGGTCTGGAAGAGTTATCTCTGTCAAATCCCGAAGGTAATTTCATGTCTAGGTTCAAGTTTCATCATCGCACAGTAGTAGGAAAATGTGATGGATTTAATCATGAAGGGTGTGCTTGGTACTTAACAACGAATATGTTTTGGAAATCTTAACGATATTTTTTTTTTATTCTTTTTTTTTTTTTTGCTGTCTTTTCGTTCTAGAAGGCAATGAAATGGAACTTCTTGACATTCCTCTTCCGAATGAGATAACATCAAAGGAGTGTGCAGAGGAATCAAAACCAGAGAAATTCACCCCCATTCGTGAATGGGATCGTGGAAAAGGTATATTTCCCTACGAAACTGATTTTATTACTTACTAATGCAAATGTGATACTCGTCTAAAATTGTGTAAAATTTTTTATTTCAGTACTTTATGATAAATGGATCGCAAAACAGCGTGATGAACGTGATGATGAATTTGCACCGCCGTCAAGCTACTTCAAATAATTAATAGTTGAATCTAAATCAGTTTAATTATCATTTAGGGATTTCAAACATTTGCTTTTGTACAAATAATTCATAATAAAAACATTTGACAAGGCTGTTTCATTCCTTAACAAATGTTATTTCATTCATTATATATGAAAAGGTCAGACTTACATTTTTTGTCGTTAATTTTTTGAATTTATAAGTCCCGAAATTTCCAACTAAAGTGTGGATGGTAAACTAGGAGAGCCTAACTGATTGATGAGATAGTTCTGGTACCTAATAATAATGAAATGTCGTCTTCATTTTTCCTTTCAAAATAAAAATCTTTCCAATAAAGATTTGTTCATATTAAGATTTTTACTATGTTATGATAGATTTGAGTAGTTTGTCGTTTAGCTTTATGGTAACGTTTATGGGGTTGAATGAGTGGCTTCCGTATAAAACTTTTTCACGTCATTATTTCTCAGAGAATTGTTCTGGTATTCCAGGATGAACTTTAATCCAAGCTTTGAAGAAATAGGTAACGCTTTCATCCAACATTATTATTCGAAATTTGATGTGCAAGATCCAACAGCGCGGAGTTCCGGTTTAAGCGATCTCTACGATCCCATGAACTCCTACATGACGTTTGAGGGTGTGCAAGTAAAGGGACGAGATTCTATTTTACAGAAGTTTGCTGTAAGTAATATTTTATCTCTTTAGGGAAATACAGGAGATTTTCCAAAATTAATGAAATTTGAGGGGAACATTCTCCAAAAGAATTTTTTTATTATGTTTACGTTCTTTAGTGGGAAAAAGTGAAATCCAAACATATGCTTCCTCAACTCTGCATTTGTTCCCGCTTAATTTTAGATATTTTCATAGAGAGAACCAAACCGTTGATTCTTTATTTGTTTTTAAATCCAAGAAGGTTGCTAAAATGGTTTTCAAGAATTTTTTTGTTGTTTTTTCATATTAGTTTCTTGAGAAACAACTGTATTGCCGTTTGGTATATTGACATCGTTTACACTGTATGCAGTTCCTGTTGCCTCTTATCATTTTCTTTTAGGCATTGCCATTTAGGATGATACAGCGAGCAATAACAAAGACAGATTGTCAGCCATTACCAGACGGGTCCATACTTGTTGCAGTTATTGGGCAACTTAAGGTCATCTTTTTCTCAATTTATATGACCAAAATTTGTTTTTGAGAAAGTTATTTCAGTAGAATTTTATTTATGCGTGTATTGTCGGATTATACGTGACTTTTATTTACAAAATTTATTTCCATCCTGTGCATGTTTGGAAGAAACTGCTTCTTTGGAAAAACACAACACAGAGTAGAAATAAGTTTTATGAATAAATTTATCTAGAAATTATTTTCATCATCAAGAAATTTTCTTTCTTTTAAATCTACTGTGGATATTTATTCCAGAATAGTAATTGCCGCGGTTTGTTAGGATCAAATCAAGAAAGATATATATATATATATATATATTGCAAAGATTAGACGGTGTTTTCCGGAGAATAATATGATATTTGTAAGAACATTTTACAAATGCACCGCATGCACTTGAATATATGACTGAACATTCTTGATGTTTGGCACCGTGAGAAAAGGTTTTATTCATTGCTAATTGCCTTTTTTTTCAGACAGATGATGATCCAATCCAATCGTTCAATCATTTTTTCGTGCTTCATCCTGCAACTGGTTCATTCTTTATCTCAAATGAAATCTTCCGTCTAGTGTTACACGATCACTGATATCAGGATAATACGCCATGGATGCTTTCTCTTCGACTTTCTCATTTTCCTGTTTAACATAGTTTAATATTTTTCATTGTTTTCGTCAATTTATATCAAAAATGCAACGAGCGAAATGCTGCCTGTCGGTGATGTTTACTTTAAGTTGAATATTTTGTCATTTTCAACTCACGTTTTGTACCATTCATAAAACTTGGATGGAGTTTATAAAACTTGGAAACTGGTTTATTTTATTTTGGTTTTTTGGTTTTCCATTTTGGTATAGATTGGATTTTATGGCTTCACTACTAGATATCTAGTACATAGATTCCATATCAAAACTTATTGTTTGTTTCCTTTTTTTGAAAGCTAATGAGATCAGAAACATCTAGCAGCCTTTTTCATTTGTTCATCGAAGGCTTTCCTCGATCTCGCTCAACGCTGATAGGGGTAAACGATATTTTCGTCCTCGATCTCTTTATCAAGCTTGGATAAAAATTTCATGATATTCCCGCTATCCCACTCCATTTTGACATCTACATATATTTGTTTCATGTCTTAACTGATTTTTTTGTGTCACATTATCTTTCGTGCAACTTTGGAACATTTTCATAGTGAGACTTTGTGCTCAATTTCATGAATTTCTTTTATTCTTTGACGTTTTGAAGTGAAGAATTTTCCCTCATTTGTTAGTGTTAAAATGTGTGATGTGTGTTGATATCAGTGAGTGTATTTGTATGACAGAACACCCCTTTACTGTATTGTTCTTTATAATATTCGAAATGAAAAGTTTTTTTGTTTGAAGTCTTTTGAAATTATTGTTTGGAATTCATAAAACTGTAAAGGTATATGCTTATCTGATTTACAATTTTAACTTTTCGGAAGAATTTAGTCAGGCAACGTTGTCTTGAAAATTATCGGAACGTTTTGATATTGTAGTAAGAGCAAGAATGTATTTTAGTTACTTTATATAGTAGTATACAATTTAAATTTTTTTTATTAATTGAAATGGACATATTTCTTCGGGTTTTGTTTAGGAAATACGCGTCTCCTTGATTAAGGATCTCCATTGGAAATGATTATATCTAACTTTAATAATAGAGAGTGATTAAGCATTTATACGTTTCTGGTTAAATTTGTTGTGTCGGTGAAATAATGTAATGAACGAGTGGTGATGAACGTGACTTCAAAATCGGGTAAAGCTGCGACACGCGGTCAAAAGCAGATTTATGAAGAGAATCAAGCGGTGATATTATATTATTCGATTGCTGCTATATCTTCTTCAGTAAGTGTATTTCAACGGTAGATTTCCGTTTTATCTTTCTAAAGAAAGTGCGGCATAATAAATATTTTTCCTGGAATTGTAGATGCTGTGGATTTTAGCCCGGGAGTTTGTATTCATTTCTTTATGTATCTAAAAATGTCTTTAATTACACAATTTAAAAAAATACCTATCTTTACTGTTTCTTACACGTCAAATCTTAATCGATCATCCTTATTATGATCAATATAGTACTCATCTTGCAGCAGTGAAGTAAATTTGGAAAAATGACGCACTTATTACCAAGTTAAGCATTCTAGTCAGATCAGTCACTGTTTACACTTTTTGAAGGATATCTAGGGAAGATAGAACATTGTCACTTTCTTGTTTTTTTGCTTTTTGCTCATAATTATTCTGTTAGGGATTCACAGCAGTCCGATCATCCTTAAACTGAGTTACTGCATATGTGGCCACAGGATCACTGAGCTTCCTGAAAAAAAGTTCTCTAAACTATTTTGAGTTATGGATTTTTGATTTTTTGCGACGAATATGTTATAGTATGAAAGTTCCATCAGAATGTGCTTGTTCTGATTCTCTCCAAATCATGTCATACTTTAGCTAATACAGTATACAATCTAATATATTCAAATCAAATTTTGGGACAGTTGATGGGAGATTAAATGTTCAAAAACTTTTGATGTTTTAATCGTTTGGACTTTAGTTTTCTCCTTTTATGGTAGTGCGTAATTCTTTCAGCGATTAAAACACTTGGTCATTCTTTTTTTTGTAGTAGGTTTGGTTATCATTTATAATGTCTTTAATCGATTTTGTTTTTCAGGCATTCTATTTATTAATTTCATTTTTCTTTCTACGAACGGTTTGGGAATGGGTACGTTTTTTCGATAAATTCTTATATAAATATGTTAAAAATATGGTACGTGGATAAACAAGAATTCCTTATTCGTGCGTCTATCTTGACAAATTTAGCCACTAATTCCGTCCCTTTTCTCTCTTCTTACGTGGGTTGATCAATTCTAAATTGTTTTGGAGCTTTTTCGTGTTTGTGGCATACAGATGATTTCGTTAGGTCGAGAAGAATTGTTTCTTTATTGCCGGGAGACTTATTGACGGCCAACTTACAGTTAGTGCAGCTTGATAATCATTTTACAGCTTGCATTTTCGATTTGTTCTGTGCTTCAAATTGTTGCTATTTTAACGATGCGTTCGATGGCACGTTGTCGTCGTAATGAAAAAGGTCAGGTGACGGATGCTGGTTCAGACCTTAATCAGCCGGATGCTTTTGGAGAGTTAGTATTTTATGCGAGCTTTTGTTTGCTCTTCTATATTTATATTTAAGTTATTTGTTAAATGTTCGAATCAGAAAATAGAATCTTTCAAGCAAAGATTTTTAACCTGTGTAATCTATTAAACAGTACTTACCATTTCAGGTACTGTAAGGATGTAGTGATTTTGTGTTCATCCGTTACAACAGTAGCTAGCTTTTGGTCCGGGATTTTGTGGCTCTTATTATCAATTCCAGCCTACGTAGTGTACAAGCTTTGGAAATTGATCATTGCACCATGGTTTTTCACGGAGCCTCTAGGACAGGAAGAAGATGAAAAAAAAATTAAAAAACGCGAAAGGAGGCTTCGCAAAACATGAGATCGCTTTTCTATTAAATTTATGACGATATTTTGAAGTTTTTGGGACAAAATTCACATATCACTAAGTTCACTTCATTTGTAAAAGTAAGTGTTTGTGTGTTTATGATTTATAGTTGCGTAACAGTCGAACTAAATTTTGCATTTATTTCGAATAGTCATCTTTTTCTCTCTGTCTTAGTTTTATTTTAAAATTTGGAATTTTAGCGACTTTTTTCCTGTTTTATATGCACTATTTTCTGAAACTTGCTCTTATTTTACATTCCTTCCCTAGTAAATGTTTCTAACTCTAGCTTAATTAAAGTTGAGAATTCCGAATTTCAGTGAAGCATGTTTGCAAAGAAATTTAGTTCTTAAAAGCTATCTGATTTATCATTATTGTTTATCAGTTATCAGTAGGTTATATTTCGTTTTTATTGGTTTGAAATTTTCTCTAAAGCATGAAGTGATAGTCATTTCTTTCCTAGTCATCGCAGTGTTCATTTTTAAATTAATAAAGTTCTTCTACAGCCTTGTTGATGAAATTATGGGAATTACAGGAATTCCTGGTCACAAAATTACATTTTTTTTTTTTTTAACAATATTATGATTTGTGTGGTTGGTAAAATATGTTCTTTGGTAGTCTTACTTAGAACTTACAGAATATTTTTAGAATATAATACTTTAGTAGTCTTTGAACATTTTCGTACTTTCCAGTCCCGTCTAGTCGTATAGTTCGCATCTTTGCTTGTCTAGTTATTGTGGTAAGATAGACATTCTTATGGTCGAGAAACTAATGCCAAAAGTAATCAATTTGACCCTAAATTTACTACCTTGTTTGAAGTAGAGAGAGAATTGTTCACTCGAAAAGAACTAAGTTTGGTAATCTTTAAGGTTAGAATGTATGCACAGCAGTAGTTATATCGTAATAATTTTTTTAAGAATGGATATCTATGATAGCTATCTATCGCATTTGTCAGTAGCATGCAATGAATTGCTGTCTCGAATCCAAAATCAGAGCTATGCATTGGATACATATTTTTTGCAATCAGCGATAGATCGTATTTTCAACGACTCACAAATCGACCTTTTATCCGTTTTACCACAATCAGGAATAAATGATTCTGAAAATGAGTACAGTCAAGTGATCGAGTTGATTGGCACCAATTCCGTCGTATTCAAGGCAAATTTTTTCTTGTGAATAAGCAAAAGTGAAATTTTGTTATCTACTGGGTATCAAAGTTATTTGTATCTGAATATTTCACTGCAGTTTCCAAGCATTACAAACTACCATCGATTTTTTGGATATTGGTTTTCTTCTGCATTCAGCGATACTCAGAAGCTGATCTACGCCACAATGTTTCACTGTCTGTCATCTTGTACTTTATGTAATGATTATTGGAAGTGCAGGCATGGTTGCTACAAGCAGTGACAAGATAGTCATCTATCACTTAACAGCATTATTAAGCGATTGAATTATTAAGTAAGGAATGGACATTCTTTAGATGAAATATGCAATGTATCTCTAGGGAAAGAATTGATTCGCAATTCGAATAAATTACTAAATAATAATACACAATCCATATTTCAGTCAGTGTTGGAATCAAATACTGGCATATTCGAATATTTCATAACTTCCTTTTGCCGACATTTGGAGCGTAGTTCATGTACATTCCCACTGAAAATGGTGCAAGATAGTGTTTATATGAAACTTCTCGCAGACTATGTTTGTTTTATGATGCCGGTGAATGATGAAAATCCAGCTATTGTAACAGCGAAGAAAATCCACCCTGAAAATACGATGAGGAGTAGTTACAGTACGCCGTTGAATCTCCTTAAAGAAGTATGTTTGTTAAATACGGAATATTTTAATTATCATGAAGGATGAATATTCTAATTAGGAAGACTCGCAAAAATTGTCCGTCCTATTAATGATTTGATTACTCTGATTTTAGCAGCATGAGGCAAGCAGGTCAGCTTTTCCTTACCTTTTAGATTTGTTCCACTGTGTCCATCTCTTCAGTTTTGTCTACATTAACTGTAATAGGAAAAATTTAATTTATAAGTCCATTGATTTTAAGTTTGTATTTTTTCCATTAACTTTATTATCTAGGGATGGGATGAGATATCTTGCGATATCAATTTCTTCGACTAACGTCTCCCAATAACATCAGAACTTTCACATATAAATATTGTAGTCCTTTTAAAAACCCATCGACTCACTTAACGAGACCTCAATTATGCAACTTTCTATGTACTATATTGTTGCAGGAAGCTTTAAGACGATATGCACTGTGTCCCTCATCACATTCCATCCGTACATTGCGCACTATGACACAGTCTATCTCACCACATTTTCTAACATTCATATGTATTCTTGTTCGTTCATACTGTTCTTTGTCAAATTGGCCAACGGATTATCGTTTTATCGCTCTAAGGCTAGTCATTATTTGTGTTTATTCAGTTTAGAAATTTCAAGATATTTTTGAGTTTTTTTGCTATGGAAAATATTTTGGAATTCAAATTTCTTTGTGTAGTTTAAAATTTAGTTTTTATTTACCATCCTTTCACTCTCCTTTCTTTTGCAAAACTTGTTCCCAGTGCATTTTTCTGGATGTGTTTTTTGTAAACAATTTTAAATTATAGCTTCTTTTTCATTTCAGATTTGTTCTGAAGGAAATCCATGTATTTGTACTTGATGAATCTGAGGATTTTAATTTCTCACAGTCAAAACTTCAACTGCAATGGAATGCACCGTTTGCGGATGAACTTTTTGATTTTTTTCTCTCTTTATTCACTCGTTGGCCACCAAATCCCTCTTTTACTAATCTTTTTGGTAGGTTTTTATGACTTATCAATTATTTTTTGCATAAGTTCTAAGTCACAGCAGCTCTTTCATGATGCTATAAATATAAGTTTTTCCATCAGTCTTTCCATTATGAAAGAAATTTTCAGTCTATGAGGTGTATAGCATGTGATTTTTTAGATGTATGGGTTACCTGGATTCGACCGTGGCGTTATTGTGGTAATGATCTACAACGTGTTATGCCATTTATTCGTTCCAATCGTCGTTATTACATCGAATTGTCGGACGCATTCTGGCGACGGAAATTTTCACTTGAACATACACAGGATGTCGAGAATTTAACTTCTTACATCTGCATTTTGACCTCTCCTGATATGCTGGAGGTAATTTTTTGTAAGTTGTGATTCGATTCTTATATCATTTTGAAATTCGAGTCTAAAAAAATTAGAGCGGCACAACTTTAAAAAGTCTACCATTGAGTAATCGAATTTATTCAGTCAACAAAAGTGATGATTTCAAAATCATGCATAAAGTGTGAATTGTAATTCATACAGGTCTACGAGGCTCTGGAATATAATTTGGAACAAAATGTATTTAATTTGATAAACTTCTTAAAAGAGAGTGTCGAAAACTTGAGTTTAAAAGTGCTGAAAGGAGAAGAAAAATTGGGAAAAGCAAGCTGGTTCCAGCGAACGTTCTTCTGCGTTGGTTTGATTTTGCATTTTATTTTTTTTACACTTGCAAGAACAATGACTGTTAAAGATTATTAAATTAGTAAGAATTCACAGTTTGATTTCTCATTTTCTTAATTTCTTGAATCGTGATAGGAAGATTAATGTATTTCAAGATACACATTTCTTATGATGTACTTTAAAATGTTTTCTAGGATATTGTAAAGTTTTGTTTTTTACTCATAACGGAAACGAGGCTTTTTAATTTTGCTTAGGTTTTATACGCTTTCTTTCTTTTTTGTACCTACTTCAGTAAGGTGTTCGGTTGAAAATCATTACTAAAATGGAAATCCATATAGAGGGTCATCGGCCTCATCAACCGGAAATGTCTGTGATGAGCTGAAAATAAAATACGATTTGTAGAAGAAGAATTACTTCTGACGGAGCAAAAAATGACCCTCGAAGCACTGGAGAAGCTTATTGTGAATGCAGGCAAGGCTGTATTAGATGGAGATCATCATGAATCACAAAATTTCACTTTTGGTGCAGGAGTAAACAGAATTACTTCGGTAATATGCAATGAATCTCGCACTAATACTGAAAATAATTCAATGAGCTCTTTTTTACCACTTTCGCGTAAAGCAGTTCCCGATCATTACGTTGATTCAGCGACGAAACTGATGTATCTTACCCCGCTTGGGAGGAAGCAAGTGAGTTCCTTGCATCTTTCAAAACATTAATTGCTTCAAAGCTTTTAGTATAAGAACAGATTTTTCAAATGAGTTCTGTCACAAAAAATGAATCGGTTGTTTCACCTCAGCCAATGAGAGAGATACTAGTAATAATCTCGCGATTATAACAAGTTGACAATGTACTGGACTTATCTGCCGATCAAGGGGTAATTATAGCAGTCATATTAGCGTTCGTTCATTCAGATGAAATGTTTTGGCGAGGGGGGGGGGGGGGCGTTAACGACATTCTAAACATCTTTGACATTAATCTTAAAACGATCATTTCCTGCTTCGCCACTAAATACGGCAACACAATAAATAGGTGGGAACACTTTGAAGAAGAATTGTGAGATGAATTTGTAAAAGAAATTTTATTGGTGGTAAATATATCTTAAATACTGTGAGATATGAAGCTTCTAAAACTTCATAAAACTTGAAATTCAGATGAATTTTTAGGTTGCTCGTGGAACCCATCGTTTTGATTACTCAAAATGTTCGAAAGCAACCCCGCCAATTATTGCATCACTCCGCTCTGGTGAAGTTTGGTGGTTATCCAGACTGCTTTACCGGATATCCAGAGCAATTAATCGTACTTTATTTATCCAGTACCTTTCGCAATCTTACGAAGATTCCACAGTAACTGGTTTCATTGCTCGACTTCTGCTTGACCCAGAATATCCAAATGTCACCGTTCCAGCACATTCAGCCATTGTTGCTTTCCAGAAACCGTGCCTCAATTTGCGTTACTTTGCCTCTTACCGTAACCTCATACCAATTTGTGCTTTTTTCATTCTACTCTTTTTCCTTCCGTTTTCTTATTGCTCAATAACGCTACTTTGTATGATGTTGTATAGTAGATTTTTGCCTTGAAATTGCATAGCATATTTGATAATGTAAGGGGAATATGAGAGGCACACAGGAAAAGGAAGCATCTAGTTGAGATATGAGCTTATCACAATATTGAAAACTTCCAAAAATGGAATAGTAGGTTGGCATAAGCACAGTTACTGCCTAAGTCTATGTCACATTGAACCGACTTCACGTTACTGTGACTTTAGGTTCTTTGAAATTAATCACTGCGTTACGTCTCATGCCGCAACATTATTAAATGTAGTTCTGGAACTTTTTAAGGTTTTGCTGGTGGCATTATATGAAAACTTGACTTTGACGCGATCTCTCTCAAATATTAATGCTTTCCGGTTTGTTTCTTTCCAGTTGATGTATATGTCCCAATAAAAGTGATAATGTTCTAGTGTAGCTGTGCGCAAATTTGGACCATTTATTTTCCAATTTATAATTTAAATTTGTTTGAAATGTCGGAGCAAAATTTCTTGTAAGACGACAGATTATGGTGTTTATTGGAGTGTTTTTGTAATCGTTCTATTCACATCTGTATTAGAGTTATGTTGAAAGTGCATTAAGGTTTTTGGGCTGCTGTCGGAAGGCGATTGTATAAATATCAGTAACGATATTAAATTATAGGATATTCTCGGATTTATGTTTGCAGTTTGAATGTTTAGGGCTAGCAGAGGTTTACTTAAGTGGAGAAATTTGAACAGAAGAAAAGTGAGAAATTCTTTATAATATAATATGAAAAGATTCTATACAAGCTTATCATCGAGTGAAATGATTCTAAGAATCAAATCAGGGCGTATGCATTGCTTGTATCACCATTACAAATTCCGTGATACTGGTATTTATTTGTCCTGATCAGTTTACTTTTGTTAAGTTCTGGTCTTAATTTATTATTTTTGGCTCATTGGAATATATCTGATTGTTCTTTCAAATGGGAGTTATCCAGATCGAGTTCTCTTTTTCAGTTATAAAACTTCTTAATGGATGAATTCTTAGACGAGGGCAGTTTGGATTGTTTAAGAGCAGTACATGAAAGTGATGAACAGTGGAAATTACGGCGGATGTTTATTGAACGGCACATGGCTGATTATCCAAAAAATCGTCTTTTATGTCTTGCACAAATTTTCTGTAATATGATCTCGCTCGGTTGCACGTAAGTCGTACTTCTTTAGCGCCATTAATTTTCAATATTAATCAAACAACTAGTGATACAGATATTGTATGCATCACGGATGATTGCGACAAGGGAATCCATAGCGGATTACTGAGATGTTGGAATCTGTAAAGGTGACATATTGGAATTAGAGACAGTCAACTGTGGGTATTCACTCTGATATAACTTTAGCTTCCTAGTAGCATAATTTTTTAAAAACTACAAAATCACAAAAATAGGAAATCTTAGCTTCTTTTTGGATAAGAAGTTCAGCCTTTTTTTATCGGAAATCAATGATTTACATTTAGTAAATCCTGTGAACTTTCAGATTTAACCATTATATATTGCCTTTTAGAAGAAAATGGACACTTACGGATAAAATTACAATGAGTTTTTCTGTGCACATATCGATTAGAAGAAGAATACTTAACAGATGAAAAGAGGCAGTAATCTGGATATAAAGCCTAAGTTTAAAGGGAATAGAAAAAGATGGAAAATAAACCCATCTTGCAACTGTAATTGTGCTTTCAGGTACAACCAGGAGTTAATGAAGACTGTCAAAGAAATGGGTGCAGGGTTATGCGAAGCACTTAAGGTAATTTTTCTCAAATCTGATATATATTGCGCTGATTTTCCAAATAAACCCTGGATTTGGAATTGAAATTTATGGTAAGTAAGGAAATAAAGGAATAAACTCCAATTAACCTAAGGAAAAACTGTCTTTAAAAAACCGAAAAAAGAGATTTGATCAAATCCATTCCTAATTTCGTACTGTGTAAATTCCTTTAGAATTCTAAACGAACTTTTGAGCGAGAACACGTTAAAATACCTGCTCCCAAGAAATCGAAGTTGGAGTTGAAAAATAGTGCTGGTATCAGTGAAGATTCACCATGTGCTTTGAAAAGGAAGGTTTGTATGTAATTTTCCAATTTTCATTTAATTAAAAAAATAAGATTCAAGTGTTCTGATTTTCAAATGCTGAATTTATGTGGAATAGTTAAGCCTTTTGGCACAATGCTTTAATCTCTTATATAGATGCTTACTAATATCAAAAATAAGTTTCATTTCTAGAGTTTTATGCTAATAAGAGCACAGCTGACAGTTCTTGAAAAGGGAGCTGAACCGCTCATATCACTCAATCAACTAACATCACGACTCAAGTACAAGTGGGAATTGAAGAATCTAGAAAATGGCAAATCAGCGCTTCTCGTGAACGATGTTACTGTTCTAGAAGGAATTCTGCCTGCGTGGAATGATAACGACGCAAAAAATTTTGCTGCTGCGGCAGCTTTAGCTTCGTTGTCAAGGGTATGATTTTTGCTGCCGTGGTCGCTTTAGTTTCTTTGTTAAGGAAGTGATTGAAATGACGTCTTGAAAAATGAGATGTCAGAAAAACTGTCATTTCCACAGTGTCTAGCGGTGCAAAACTATATATATGGAAAATTTTTTTTTTCGAGACTCAAAAATCCAAGGTACTACTGTTTTATACATCATCTTCATTTGTAATAAAAAAAAAAAAAAAAAAACCAAACATTATCACGACTCCTCCCTATTTTGGTCATTTCTTCTCTCGCTTGAAGTTAATTACCAACAGCATTACAGGAAGATAGAGAAGTACGCGCGAAAGGTGGTAAATTTGAGTCTTGGAAGGGTAATTGTGGCCCATCAGATTTTTACACGTCTTATGTTGTGGATCAATTGAAATTGGCTGTTAAAGTGATGCCCAATAATGGCACTGCATTTGATAAATTGGAAAGTGGTCTCCGTATAGTTCGGATGCCTTTACGATATATGGCTGAACGCGGAACCGGGTATACACTATCGTTTTGTTCAGAAGTCGAAATTTTAATATATAAATTTACATTATTTCAGATGGGAGCAAAAAATATCGATAAATGCGTTGAATGTTCAACTCGCAAGCGCTGTGTTACGGAAAGGCGAATGCACCAAAAGTCGGGAAAAAGAACGGAAGGAAGATTTGGCTGCTTTGGTTATCCAGAGACTTAGTGATTTTGATTTCGAACTTCTTCCAAGTAGTAATGGATATATACTCAGTTAGCTGTCTCAACTTCTAAAATTATATAGCTCGAGTGTAAACAGCGGTAGTGTTACTCATATCAACACTTTTTTTTCGTGTAATATCAAACACTAAAAAAGATTTCAGCAAAAATGTTACATATTCCAAACCTTAAAAAAAAAAGAAAAGTAAATATTTGCCAATGTCGGAAGTTGCATTAAGATAGCTTCTGCTTTATAATTTCGTATATTTTTTAAACATTTGTAGGGATCACTTTGATAAGATGCTTCTAACATCAGCAAATAGCATTTAAAGTCTTACAGTTAACAATCAAAACTGACAACGAAACATTCTACTTGAAATATTAGCAGTATTTCACCAAAACTAGTTCAATAAATAAAGTCTTGGCTCATATAACACTATTTTATATTTTGAGGAATGTGTTAATTAATTGATAGAGCTTCGAAATGAATGAATTCTACAAAATTATTTAACCACAATACAGAAGGAAATGATTATTGAATGACGATACATATATAATGCAGCAGTAGAAAACTACTTGAAGCAGAAATAATGTCGATGTTATCAAATCTTTCTGTATTTTCTTCACTCCTTATCTTTATTAAAATGATTAATTCAAACACCATTAATTCAACACAGATTTTAACTGCTCTTACCACTGATGTATTTTTTATGCATAGACCATACTCCAGCACTGTTACTTATTGTGCCTAACTTTTAAAGCTTCGACTGTCTATGACTAAATGAGTAATTTTGACGATTTCAGTAGATAGTTCCTTCAAAATTTCCCGCCTAGCCATTGCTTACCTAGCATTTAAGCAAAGTTTATATACTTTCGTCAGTTTGTCAACAACTCTTTTGAAATTGATGTCCCTTTAAAAGATATTTATTGCTAATTTGGTATAATTGTTCTTTACCACGGTTTTGCATGCTCGTAATATTTCAATATCTTTTTGCAAGTATGGAAATAAAACTGTTGCACATTACTAGCTACTGTATGTATTTACTAGGCAGGATCAGAAACGAAATTTAACTTCATACCTCCACTAAAATTCTTTCCGTTTAGTTATTAAAATTTTACAACGAATTCGTTTAATGGGAACTGCATCATTCTCCTAGGGCCTTGATGAAAACACTGCTCGAATGCTTCTTCAGAATAAAGGTTTAAATTTGAACAGCTACTTTCTTCCCCTGGAAACATCTATATTTTTTTAACTTGTTTAGGTTACTAAGATTAACGAGATGCTGCGTCCTCAGCAAATTCGGTTTCCTCAATGTCGCATACCGTGGAGCCTGTGTGAATTCTGCCCTTTACCTGCGATCCACCGATATCAATCAACAGCTATAAATAATTTAATCAGAAATGCTTTTCGATGGGTTGGATTGACTCTCGGAGTACACAGAAACCTTAAAGTTGGATGGGATTATCGAAAAAAAAAAAATATTATTGCCGAGTATGTTTATCTCACAGTAGTCAAAGCATCTGATATTGCATACATACCATTTATTACTTACGCTTCGAAAGGAACGAAGAGTCAAACCTTATCCTCAGGAGTGATATCCGAATGCACCCAGGCGAAAGCAAGCGGCCGATGAAGGCGAACACTAAACGTTCCCGATGTTATTTGTCCTACTCGCTGAAAATATAATGATATTTCCAATAACGAATATATCTCATACGGTATGAAATCGCAGCAAAAAAACCGACGGCTTACATCTTCTGAACCTTCCTTACGAATCACTTCCATCCGTTTTGGTATCATTCTCCATCCTTGCGCCTCAGTAAGCGGTTCGCAAACCAATAGCACCTGAACTTTCGTATTTCAAACTCAAACGAATTAAATGTGTTGTGAAAGAAATTTGAACTAGTGGATATGTACTAGACTTGTCTGACCTTGACTTTATTTCGTACTATTTTGTCCAGTTTCTGAAGTTTTGCCAGAATAGCAAGGAGTCTGAGAGATTTTTAGAAACAGTGCTTTCGAAGGGCACTTCCAAAAGGGAAAGTTTCCGAAAACTACTTTTGAAGCCAATGCATCTCACTTTTGATATTTCCAAGTTTTTAAGAGGGCACCATCGAGGTAAATGCGGTAAGGATTCGATATTCTTCCCTTCCATTCTTTCGTTCCTACCAAAAATTCTTTCAAACATGCAACATATATTATAAATGATTTCTATCATAATGGTTTCAAATAAAGCCTTTAAATCCGTTGTTACGAAATTTGAAAATACCTGCTTCCGATCCCATCGTTTTTGCGACAACTCTGAGCATGATGTTTTCCCAATAAAGTTCTCCTTGTTTAAATCC
Source organism: Setaria equina (assembly GCA_003012265.1). NCBI lineage: Eukaryota > Metazoa > Nematoda > Chromadorea > Rhabditida > Setariidae > Setaria > Setaria equina. The sequence continues at coordinate 123,393 of PQVD01000680.1, read as the reverse complement.
ACCATTTGGCTCAGTCCAGATTCGTATGGATTTGTATTTAGTGTAAGCTGCAGGGCAGAAACAATCATTACGAATACATTATATTGCGTATAAATACATACTCATCGTATCATGAATATTAAAAAAGAATCTTTCTAGCACTTCCTAGCATCAAAACAGTAGTTCATGAAGTAATGAATAGGCACAGCATAAATCATACCGTTCATCATGAAACAGCAGTTTAAGAGTGCTAACGATAATATACAAAAGAAAAGATAAGTAAACAAACTTACTTCTCTACCCCAAATTTTATAACCATTTTCAATTCGCATCATATTCAATGTACTTTGACCGAAATTAACAATTCCATAATTTTTACCGACCTCCATCAAAGCGTTATAAAGTCCCAGTGTATCACCTCTGAAAATAAATTGGCACTATAGTGAGGCACATAGATACGAACTCACATTTTGAGAAATTGATATACCTCTTTCTGTTACATCTCTATCATCATCAGTAATAAGCTGAATGCACATTTATCTCTGATACAGCTGCAACCGAAAACTAAATGCTAAAATAATTAAGAAACACGATTATACTTCCATATTTAAACTTTTAAAAAGTCCAAGACCAATGAGATATCAACTTAATTTCATAGGTAGCAATGTTTCACTTATATCAAACCTGTTATGATAGAGTTCATAAGAAAGTTGCCCCGTAGCACTAGTAGTACGAACCGCAATAACTGGTACTGAGCCAAGTCTCATTAGTCGAGCAGCGCTTTGTTTAAAATCTAACTCCGATTTCGTTAGTTCTTCAAGGACCTAAGTTTTCAAGCTTTAACTGAACTGAGAAGTTTATTTCATACATAAACAATTCCTCGAAAAAATCATTCATAAATATGTAGATATATATATATATATATATATTATATGGATGCAAAATCGAATCATGTGTTAAGCGTTTCAAGACAGAATATCTGTACCTAATATATGATTCATGCTACAAAACTGATTAATCAATATGTGAAAAAAAAGAATTGAAAAAGCCAGCAGAAGTTTCCTTCCTAATCACTGGTTGATGAAAAGTGTTATGCAGCGTATTTTAGTAGGCTACTCACAATATATTTTTTCAGCAGGATAGGATGACTCCAACAAACTAAAATACAAACAGAAAAACTAAAATCAACCCACCAATAATTTAGTCAAATGTTATTATTGATAAAGAAAAGGAACTTACTTCTCTACTTTTTGGACCGACAACAGCAAGCGAAGCCAGATACTCACTTACACCGGTTATTTCTACGTTAGCATCTATTTCAATTGCAGCTTTCTTTAACCAGTTCAGTTCACGAGATTCTCGTTCTGGATCAGTTAAAAGTATAAATTCCGATCTGTAATGTTTCAGGTTCCAAAACTTGCTTGGCTGGAAAACAAGTGAATTCCAAAGTGTAAACTCAAAGTCTACCTTTCGCCCCATTTTTATATTATGTAAATCAATACCAGTACATGGCCATTTTGAAATCAGTTTTTATCGTAGAATAAATGCAAATAAAAATCTCATTCTGATGGTTTCGCGGGAGCAGTAATCATATAGTTCTGCTGATTTTTAGTAACAATTAACATATTTTCTTTATTGTAGAAGCACCTGTATTGGTCATGATGGAAGAGTTCCAGTGACCCAAAAATATTCCCTTTCTTCGTCAGCATCAAACCCGATGATACTTCCCCCAGCGAAGGTGGCTTATTCGTGAGTACGTAATTCAAAAACTTTTCAGAATCTCTGCCACGTACCTACAAAAAGCAACATTTTTGAGCAAAAATAAGGAAAAAAAGATTTTCCCTTAATTTGATGGCTCGGATTCTTACAGTTACTCAATACTCCGAATTCTTTTCTTGAAAATTTCCCTGCTACTTATTCTGTTCCGAAGATTTCGAAGGTTTTCTCAACGTTTTCTCCCGATTTTCCGTGAAGTCTGGTAAATTTGGCTCTTCAAAGTCCAAAGTATTTCCAATGTTGGCCATCAAGAGCCTCATGAAAAAAGACGGGATTAACAAATTTTGAATAAAAGAAAAAAAAAGCAACTTCGATTTTGCCCCGCCAAGATAAGTCGATAACACCACATTTATCTGATACCATCTGATATTCACGTATCATATTTGGCAGTTTATCCTTGTACTCAGCAGCAAATGATTCTGCGACCTGCACAAAAAACAGTTTACTTTCTGCAAATCGCCACTAGAACAGTCATCCATCTAAGTGGTAGTTTTCCAAAGGAAACAAATCAGTACTTTATCTCTCAGTAATAGCATCCGCCGTCCAACACAATTATGCATACTTTGAAAAGATTACTATCATCTTAGATTGCATGATTTTTGTCTTAACAACTGCCGGTCTCATTCCACAATAAAATACTTCGACCAGGCTCAGTGCTGTATTATCTCGAACTGTGAAAAAATACAAACATTAAAAAATTGCAACAAATCGAAATGAAAGGAACAATAAAATGTAAATTAATATATGCGATAAAATTACTTCCCAACCAGCGCGGAACAAATAAAAGCATCCTTCCTTCTGCAACCGTCCATAAATCCCACTTACACGCCCTGTAGGTCGTCCGACTAGCCGATTCTTGTATGACCAATTGTAAAACATAGAATACGTCTCGCGACATTTGTCGATTATGTAATCTCGCGTTACCCAACGATCAAATCTGAAATGAAATAATGATAAAAGAAACAGAAATTCCAAACAAAGGTGATGAAAGAAGCTGCTCATACTACTGACCCAAAGATAGTTATCAAACTATTCAAAACATAAAAATTGTGATACTTTTTTAGATGAAGAAGAGAACAACTGAGAGACGTATCCAGTCAAACTTCTAAACATATCACACGAAGAGACAAAAAAAAATCGGACACATACATTTTCTAATACCGTGCGATTCTATTCGAAGATATTTTAACTTAAGAACCTTATAAGTAGGAGATCTTCCGTTTGTAGCGACCGATAAATTTTAATGAACTAAACCACACCTGTTAGCATCGGTATCAAACAGCTCAGAAGGAGGCTCACCATCGACTATCCAATCTGCCAAATACTTTCCCATTCCACCACCACTCGAAATACCATCAAAATACCCAACCTAACAAAGAATTTAGTCGACTTTATTTATTCTTTATTGTTGATGAAAGTAAACATTATCAACCTTTGCCAAAAAATTTAAATGATCATTAAATACAAGGGACTGAACCTGAAGCCAATAGTTTTGTTTATGATTAATAGGCCCAACAAGAGGATAACCATCAGCCATCATGGTAACAGCAGATGCCTGAGCATGAACATTCATACCACGCAAACAAGGAATAAGGTTACATGCGTGATCATAAGCTCGTCCCAGACGCTTGAAATCTGGTTCAATAACTACTTCTGAAAAAACCCATTATCATTAAATAACAGCAAATAAAAAATACCAATAAGCAAATACCCTCCCGCTGAAAATGTAGTAAGAATTTATTTCGAAATTTCACTTATTGTTCTTCATCCCATTTTTTTTTTTAAAGAAAGGAAGTGATAAACGCGATTTAGTGATTCAACAAAGACAAAGAAAGATTGAATCTTTAATTTCTGCTCCTACAGAGACTACAGCAACTAAACCTTGCATATGGTTATTTTTGTCTGTCAGCTCCGGAAGATTCATACAGCATGCAAATTAAGCTCTCATGTTAACCAAAATAATTCTGTTCCAAGACAGATTACCAGCTTCACTATTTATTCTTTATAAGAAATTAACAAGAAAATCTGATCAAATAGGTTTGAAAGTGAAAATTAACAAAACAACGAGAAAAAGAGAATTCTTTATCTTTTGAACGACGCTTGCAAATTTCAAAGATAGTAAGTCCATTTCATTTTGAACTTTTGAAATAACTCAAATCCAAATAAGAACAAATAAAAACTTACTTTTATAGCATATAAAAGTTAACAGTAACATATACCTTCCGGCATATGGTCGATCCAGTCTTCCCGGATAACAACATCTGAAGGTTTTTGTTCGAAACCACCGAACAAAACACTGTCATTAGCTCTGTGTAAATAAAATGAACTTTCATGATCCACAATAGCCGGCAAATCTACCAACGATTCTACCTATATTTCAAAAAGAACACTGTACTGATTATCTAATCAGAAACATGACGAAAAACACTTTATATACATATCAATCTACGGTCTTTCTGTACTTGACTTGAGCAGCTCTTGTTCTTATTTTGCTTGGTTAGAAAAGTTTCTTCCATTCCTCAAACTGTTTCAAAATTTGCGGAAAAATCCTTAGAAAGTTTCCTGAACAAATTTTTAAAAAAACAAGAAGAAATCTTTAACCTCTGGCAAAGGACCAATATGTGCATACTGATGCTCGACTACCACAAGAGGTATATCCAAGTTTGTCAAACGTCCAAATTCTCGAGCCCATAGACCTAAAAATTCTCTTAAGTTAAAAGGATATCCCACAAAAATCCTGCTAGGTCCAGCTAGGATTAACAAGCCTCCTGCTCCCACTTTTTTTTTTTAGTATAAAAGTATGATTTTATACTAAACTTCGAAACTGAATGTTTATAAAGAGCATCTGTGAAAAAAAATAAAGTCATTTATACTGAAAGGTACAATATCTTCTGTACCAATATCTTAACATTACATTTTATTTTATGAATTCAAGACATTGGAAAATTTTAACGTAGGAATGGCTATTAAGAACCTGAGATTCGTTAAAATCCATTTAATACAACATCAAGAACGGTTCAACTTAGACTATTCTAACCACACTAGCAAAAAATTCTCTCACCTGCTGCATTCACAATATTTCGTGTTCGTATTTGACTACCGTCATCAAACTTCACCATCCAATCGGTTTTTCCCTCCTCCACTGCTTTGATTTTTGGACAGTGTTCAACAAGTACTGCACCACGCTTTTCAGCACCTTTAGCCAAAATCCGTGTTAGTTCTTGACCGTCTATGTAACCATCTCCAGAGGTATATAAAGCTCCCAATACAGTTTTTGTATCCAAAATAGGTGCCAACTTCTTGACTTCTTTGGCATCAATTAATGTTGTTTTAGCCACATCACCTTTCTGCAAAACTAGATAGAAATTAGCAAAGTATAGAAATAAAAAAAAAAAATAATTATATTAATTTAAGATAATATAATTCAAAAATTTTTTTTGATGAGAACTAAATAATCTGTCATTTTGAATCAGATTTTTAGTAATTAATATTGCAGATGAGAGGAACAAAATGGATATGAAGTAGAGTCTAGTTGAGTTATTGAAGTGTTCCAATCAACATAGATGTACCTGAAAGTAATCCCGAGATGTATACTGCCGAAATTCATCCATACGCGCCTCATTCGTTGCTAGTCTTAACGTTCCAGGACGAAAGAATTCCAACTTCTGAACTTATGTATAATAAATATAATAACTATACGTCAAATAGTAACGGGAATTTTTGTAAAAAACTATAGTATCAAATCAAATCAGATGCTAATTTTTTTTTTTAAATTTTAAATAGTAACTAGTAAATTTTTAAATGATTACTTCGCCTAATTCATCCCCCAGACGTGCGTATAGTTCAACAGACCATGCAAGGAACGGCTTGTAACGATGAACTGGATGCGATGAGCTAACCAGACCTGGCTATAAATTAAAAACAAAGCTATGATAACGGTGCAATAAGCATGAAGCAGCAACTTGAAATTTTTAAATAAATAAATTATTCTCTCTGTAAAACACAGAATTATGTATAGAGAATATCTTGAATGCAATTAATAAGCTTGTTTGTGCGATGGAAATTGAAGAGTGATATAGAAATATTTCAGAAAATTGGCACTTTTCACAGTGAATCCCTACAAAATTTCTTCGAAGTACTGCTAATAATAAGTAGAATTGAGTGACTGTTACACTTTACCTTACATCCTTAATTTTCGAATAAACAACAAAAAAAAAAAAAAAAATAACAACACAGAAACCAAACCGAATGAAATGCCATTCCGGTTGCGAATTTTCCCTTTTCCAATAAAATAACATCACGAATACCACGGAGTGTTAAATGGTAAGCTACCGATGCTCCGACAATACCACCACCAACAATCAATGCAAACACATCATTGGGTATTCCACTGAGATGCCTGTATACTCTTATGTAATTATTGTAAACAACTTTCCCAACATTATACTTCCAAATTTCAGTAATACCAAAAAATTTTTTACAAACATTCTACTTACTCATTTCAATTATGCAAAAACAGTTGCTAATTAAAGGAGATGATTTTTGGAATCATTGATATAATCGGATGAATTAAACAAAACGTATCTCCTGGTTGACATCACCAGTTTTCCTGCGAATTTCTTCACCAATATCACAGCAAGTAATAACTTCATCACGAAAAAATGTGTTGCATTTTTTTCCGAAACAGTGCTTTTTTTATCAATAGCAAAAACACGATATTTTGTCCAAAACAATGGACAACTGATCGAATTAAGAAGATATCGAAAATTTTAAGAAAGATAGCGAGTAGAGAAACCTATTAGCTAATACTAATACGCATAGAATAAACAGTGGTACGTAAACTCGTGATTTATTAAATTTGAACTTCTTAAAATTTGAAGCTATAGCCAAAATTGATTGACTGGAACATAGGAAGAATTTCTTACCGAGTTTGTTCGATTAATTGAGAGCTTTTCGATAAGGCAAACATTGTGCACACCCACCGCTAAGCCCTGGAAAAACAGCGACACTTAACGATAAGTTAAACAATGCCGTCAATAATCTGAAAAAGTTAGGGCTTTTTTTTGACAGGAAAATCAGAAACTAAGTGACGAACTATAATGAATACATGAATCCTGTGCACATAGTCTAATGATTTATGATGGGCAAATATTTCACTCCATGAAAATAACACTTCGTTATTTTGTTGGCCAACTAGTCGAAATCGAAATCTAGGAAAAATTAAGGGGCTTTAATTGTCATAATGATGACTTTAGAGGAAATATTTTTTCAATCCCATTTAATGCAAATTTTTTTGAAAAACAAGTAAACGGAACATAATCAATTAGGAAAACGATGGGACCGATTGCACAGGCTTTTCTTTCCTTTCCGAAAAACCACAATGCTAATAGCGGGTTAGATTATCAAGATTCAGACTAGCACGTTACCGCAAGAACAGAATCCATTTCCTCTCTTTGGATATACAAAACTCCGACAATCGCTCACATCGATTTTCAATTTCTATTTGACGTAACTACTTCTTCGGAAATCATCAGTAAACAAAAATATTGGACAGAACAGAATCAATTAAATCATTCTAAATATTCTAAACGGTTAAAAAAGTTCTAGAAGTGCAGCGATGCTTCGTGAATATAAGTAACTGACTTGTCGAAATATGAACCAAAAAATAAAGTCAACAAAAAACAACGGACAAATGTTTGAACTATTCAAAATATGAATAAAAGAATTAAGAATACTTGATTAAGCAGTTAATGATTACAAAAAAAATATGTGCATTAAAAAACTTTGAAAATATATCGAACATCTCGACTTCCGGGTATTATATATGTTTCAGGATTACTTCAACATCATACGAAGTCAATCAAAACAGGCACATTTCTATTAGCATAGATTCCGTCTCCACAAAAAATATTCCATTATTTTTTACTGCTAATATATTTTGAGCCAATAAACAAAGTGCCCAGTACTTTACATTTTATAACCTAACTTTAATCACTGTCATCCTTTAATCGACTAACTTTCCACAGATTTTAGAATTACCATTTCATTATCTTATTTCTGTTCAAGAAATTTTATCGTTTTCTGTTGTAGGGAAATTTTGAATATACTCAGACATACACACAGATTAAAAAAACTAACAGAAACTTTTCTTTTAAATAAAGATATCCGAAATAGAACAAAAAATATATGAAGGTGATGAAAGTGCAGTGGTTTTGATGAATGCTGTGAAAAGTTTAAACAAAAAAAAAGGTTTTAAAATCCTAGAGTATCAGCTGAATTCTTAACAAGAAGTAATGGATTGTCAATCCTTGAAGCGATTAATGGCTTTTCCGAATAGAATAAAGATTGGAGAGATGGAGAATATTAACGAACAGACAGTTGCTACTTCGAACTTATATAGCAATTAAATAATATGTCCCTTAAATATTTTCGAGTTGTATATATTGCAAGATCGATTTCCATTACTAAATTTCCTCCTAAAAACAGCTGAATAATTTATTTCCAAAAACACTATCTTATTCTAGAAAGTTCTAATTCCCGGCACTTTACGACAGAAATGAAGACTCGGAAATCTAATGCATTCATAATTATTACTGAAGATATTTGTCGCATTTAACAATCAAGTATGAAATGAGAATACGTTGAAATATGCTCATTGTGATTTATCATAAAATCAAAGAGAAAAATTACTAATCAAACAAACGTCATTAATAAGCAGTACACCTAACAATGTAATTTGAAGTGATCTCAGGAGAGAACTGCAACCACAAAATTGCGTACTTGAAATTTTTTAGGACAATCTCAAAAGTAGAAAGAGTCTTACTTAGTAGCAAAGGATTATCGTTTAAAGAATTCTTTTAAAATGAAGTTTATTTTTCTAAGCGTAACAGTAATGCTATTATGGTGTTTAAATTATTTCGCCGAATGGAATTCGGCACGTTCGTAAGCTTCTTGGTTGTAACAGGCTTTTAGATTATTGCTGATTTGAAAATTTTCATATAAAAGTGGAAAGTTACGGTCAAAATTTATACACAACTTATTTCACAAAAGTCATGCAGATTACTGAGCCACCTCTTTATTTCTATAAACTGATTAGCTAACTTGTAAAATTTTTAACTTATTAATTTAGAACATTTAATGAAAACTTTTAGTCGCAATTCTCACAAAGCATAACAAAGGTAATGAAGAGTTTCATTCAATCAAAATTTGTGCTTAATTGCAGAATTTGCGTGCTAATCTGTGAGGGAAATCGATATGGAATCATCGCGACATATAAAATAATTGCTTTCGCCGATGGTCGAAGCTCATCTCCTGCTCCGGGATTTCGATTCAATTCTTCTACCAGCAATTTCATCACTGCCAAGCATAACTCCGGTAACACTAACCGCATCTAAAAAGGAAAAGATACTTAATAAACTGCTTTTAATATTACCAAAGCATTCGTAATAGCAGGATATACATCTATATATATTATTATTTTATTATTATTATTTATTATTACTATTAGTATTATTTAATATTATTATTGTTGTTAATATTATTTATTATTACTACTATTATTTATTATTACTACTATTATTTACTATTACTATTTGTTAATATTATTGCCTATTATTATTGTTATTATTA
>PQVD01000680.1:65100-113905 GCA_003012265.1 Setaria equina | reverse complement strand
TTACTTATTATTATTATCCATTACTATTATTTATTATTATTACTTATTAATATAAGTAATCGTTTCTTATTAAGAATCGAACTAGATTCTAACATCTTCTTTCATTTGAATTTAGAAAGATGTACATGTCTGATGAGATATTCATGGAAGCAAAAGTAAAAGATGCACATCCATTTGCTAACAACTAAAAATTAAATGCCATTCTACCAAAATTTTTATGGAATCAATTTAAGTTATACGTTAGCTTCCACTTCATACACAATTTCAGCAGCTAACTACGACCCTTAAAATCTGTTAAGAATATTAGCTTCTGTCACTTGAAGTTCTTGCTAAAGAGCTAACCTGATCGGAAATCATATAAAATGTAGATACAAATGCCTGCACTTCATCTGGAATCATCGGTATGCATTTCAACTTCTTAATTATTCCCATACAAGCTTCAAATCTAAAAAAAAAAATTATTTGTTGGTAAACTATTATAAAGACTACCGAAATTCTTTTAGTTTCATTTTTTAGTATTCTCGAATGCCAATACAGGCATCCCAGTAAATTTTGTCTCAGTTTTCAAAACATGGTAAGTAGTTATTAAGGGTTGAAATTTTCTTAAACTAGATAAGGCATATGATGTACCTTTCTTGAGGTTTTAAATTCTTTTTTTTTTTTGACAATAATGAAAACTATGAATTATGGTAAAAGAAAAGCATGGAATTGCAGCGTGAGAAAAAAAACAGTCGCAACTCATCTCATAGAGAATACCACTTTTTAAGAGACGGTGAGTTTTTTTTTTATAATGAGAATAAAAAAAAATCAGTATAACTCATTCTTACGACAAATTTTCTGCATGAGAAATAACTGATAAAGAGAGTGACTACGTGATAAACATTAACAAATGGACTGATTATATGCTTCTCAACTCACTTCTTGTCATGGTAAAGTTGGAAAAATGTAGAGAGATCGAGCAAGAGGTACAAAGTCGGAAGTGTATCCAATGTATTATTTTTAGTTGTTCTCATTGAATGCTTGCAAATACTTGCAAGCCATAGTGCAAGCTTACGAGCTTCCCCGCTAACTTTTTGTCGCGTGATTTCTTTAGCCAAACCTTCACAAGCTAACCGCACTGCGTCATCAGCATGCTGTACAGAGGGTAATTTTACATATATGCTTATAAACTCAAAATTGAGGAAATTTGAGATTTTGGGAGTGAATTCATAGAGTTTATGAATGTATTTTTTTTCAAAGTGTACCCTCTACCAAAATTACACAAATTAATCAAAAAAATAAATTATGCAATACTAAGGTTTTTGATGAAAATAAAAACCGACATTTGCAGCCATATAAAGTTGTCCAGCAAGCGTTGCATCACCACTGATTTCCGTATCTGAAGCAACTTTTGCAATAGCATCTTCAATATTGATGTCTTTGGCATACTTATCGATAAGACCTTCATGACGGACACCGTTTTCATTAATTTCCCCAATAATACGCCAAGTTTCATCAGTCAAATAAGCCACACGGGAAATGCAGGAATAAAACATATTTCCACCTGTAATGACGTGTCTTCCTGCATAGTTAAGCTTTTCATATTCTAGAAGATAAAAAGATCGCTTACCGATAATGTTTAAGTTTATAGTGAGGTATTTGACCGCTGAGGGAAATATGCACACTGACCTAGTCTAGTTAGGATCATTTATCGAAGACCATTTGCTTTCTTCAAATTTAATCGGGGATATTTATTAAACAATCCAAAAAAAGAACCCCATTTTGAGCTTAATTCTCATTTACGAGATTTCCTTTCCCACAACTTTCAGTTTCAATATCAACATCTTCAAAAATTGTGTCGAGAGATCAAGTAAAAAAATGAAGTAGAAAAATTTTTTCACTTTCAGAATTGAGGCATAGTTTAACAAACCATCTTATGTATGAAAAATAACTTTGTGCAAAATAAAATAAAAGAATTTCGAAAGATTTGTACTTATATGAAGAAATCCTCACCAACAGGTGATTCCATCTTGTTCAAAAAATATGCGTAATCCAAAGTACGTGCAACATCAGTACATTCAAATTCCTTTATATAAAGTAAAATGAGGCGACAGAAATTAAGCGAACTTTGCACTGGGTCTTCTTGTTGGCTTACCACTAAATTTATAAGATTATTAAATCTAATTCCAACTAATTTTTCATAAATATTTACCCTTCAGTAATTTATTCATTGTCCACCTACAATAAATAAAATGAAATCCAAAATACATTAACTATATACATGATTTTATAAGATTTATAGACCACATGGTAATTCTCTTGATTTTCATTGGTCATAATACTTTGAATCATATATTAATTTAAGAATATAAAAACTATTTGTATGTAAAATCTCAAAGAACTCACATATTGGATGCCCGATGTCCTCAACAAGGATCAGCACATTGTTAACAAACAATAAAATTGCCATGTGTACAGCATGCACCAACATATTATTCCTGTAAAATAGCTTTGCTACAAATTAGCAACTAATTTTGCTCCTTTAACTATGTTTTTGCTCTTATTCCGTATAACTTTACAAAAAAAAATACATCATTTTAATTTTATATAAGCAAAATTCACGGAATATATATATATATATATATATCTCATTATATATGGCCATTTAAAAATATTAAAATAAGCAATCAATCATTGCAATTTTTGACATCCAAAAGTTTATATTGAAAAACAGATTAAATTTAAAGAAATTGATTATATAACACATTGCACGGGGAGTGAATAACCTGTATAGCAAATTTATCGCACGCTCATACTGCCCTGTTAGCCACAACGCTTGGAAGTAAATCAACACACTTCCATCATTGCCAACAAAGTAACTCTCACCTGAAATAATATATCCTGACAGTTAAACTGCAAAGTTCTTTAATGCAGAACGGCACTTCTTAAGAGTTTTAATACACACTAACATCTATTATTTTCGTAATGAAAACTACTATACAAGCTATTTAAATGTTTTCGATCTGAACTTTCTTGAGTTCAAGTCAGGGACAAATTTTTTATAATTTTAAAGTAATTTAACAATTGCTCTACAATGTAAGTTTTAGTTTAATGTCGTCAACCATTGCCATTTTCACAACTTGAAATTCCTGCGGTAAGCTTCGTGGAGATCTAACAGTACATCTGGTTTTCATTAAGTCTACGATTTAATTGCTGCAGTTACTTTGTAATTAGTCATATATAAATAAAATGTATGATGTGTCAGTGATAATTACCATAGTCAACAGATATAAGTCGCTGGAGCTCCCTGAAAACTGCAGGCGAAAGTGCAGTATCCAGACCACATGGATACAATTTTAACCAAAGCCAATTTTCCAAGTTACCGCAAACTTCAGGTACATCACCACCAAGTACAGCACAATATACTGCCTTTTTATAGACATCTATAAACGAACGTGATTCACAACGCCATTCTGCTTTTACTTTCAATCGTACATCAGCAGAAAGCCTAAAATTAAAGATAATAAATTAAGTAAGGACCAAAACAATAACGTTATTCACCAGTCAAATTCACATTGTTACACTAGCCATATCTGCAAATCAAGATCAAATTTTTGTTTTGTTTGAAAAACCAAAACAGAAGGAAAACCACGATGACATAAACAGTTCTAACGAGGCTTACTTTTTAGTTTTTTCAAGCTCAAGCAAAGCAATAGAAACAGCTGCGCAAGACGGCAAGTTTTTCAAATGCGAATCAACTATCTTTGCAACACATTGCAATTCTCCAGCTCTTAAACAGTGATAAACAACTTCCCAAAGGGCATGTCCATTTGGTCCATATACACCATCCTAAAATATTTTTCAGAGCAGGAGTTGCAAATTTCTGGTGGATGTAAACTCAATAAATTATGAGAACTCCAAAATATGATTGCAGAAAATGAAGTTTAAACAAATAAATAACCACAGCGGATTACTTGAGTGTGTCGTTGAACTGGCTTAAAATGCTTCACATTTAGAAAAGCATCAATAAGCGATAACATCGTCGGATTACCACCTCTTCGAGCAATTGCTAAATTATTTTCTACGACTGCTTCCATGTAAGAAACAAAACTGCAAAAAACTTTTTTATATGAACAAGTGAGCACTCCTTAACAAATGGAATATATATGATTTTCTCTGGTTTAATTTAGGGATGAATGGAATGTTTATAAATATTGGATCACAGAATGTTGGAGGAAAAATTTGCTCGACAAAAATTAGTGTCAATTTTTAGGAATGCTTCTGCTCGATTTCAGGAAATTTTTCCATAACCTCTTTATGTAAACAATATGGTAATAAGAAGTAAATGCAACCAGAAATTATAGGTATAAATTCTGTAAATTAGATTACTTTTTGTGCAGAAATTCCAAAGTCGTGTCAATGATGTGCTTTGTCCAAGCCATAGAGGAACGGAAATTTTTGGGAGTGTTAGTAGAAACAAATGAATGATGCAATGGTGCAAGAGTCTGCTCCCATAATGCAATTATTCCATCATCACGTGATTTTGATGCTGCTTCTTTAAAAGCTATAGCTAGCTTGTTCACTTCCTTCTGTGTTACGTAATCAGAAACCTGAACAATAAACAACATCAGAGTACTTGAACTCGATTCTCAGAATCTTTTCAATAAACGAGAATAGTATTTTGTTCAATTCAACCTCTTCCTTTTTGTTTTTTATTGAAGTATTTATTTGAAAAGAGAAAACGTACACCCATTGCGAATGACAACTCTGTACTGTCACCAGGCTTGGTACACATGGTAGAATCCAAATTTGTTGTCTGGAAAATTATTATGGCATAAATAAGTGTAAATAAGCCAAACTTTTAATGCATGCCAAAAGCGAACAACAGAAATTTACCGCTCAGACATACTAATTCATAATTTATAGATGAAAGGTCATTTAGTTTCCTTAATGAGATAACGAAACTTACGAAGGTAAGAGAAAAGAACAAAAAACATGATTTAATGTAATTTAAATGTTTTTATTGCGAAATACAATGAGTTTTTATCTATTGGTTAACTACTGCTGAAGAGATTTACAGATGACGGAGTGTGATTAGTAGTAGTCTTCGTCATAGGTTTAGTCGTTGTGTACGCCTGATCTACTACACGTTGATTCATGAAAGCTCTTTCAGCTTCCAAACGAGTACGCTGCGAAGTTTCGGCAACAATTTCATTCAGCATTTGTTGACAATCAGCTGATGGCAATACGAGTTCTTCCCCTTCATTTTCCCCTGTCTCTTGCATTTGTGGTACTGAGGTGAGTGAGAAACCTTTACTACCAAATAGTAAACCCATCTAAAAAAAGAAACTGACGTTACTTTTAAGATATAAAGCAAGAAAAAAACAGATATCAAACAAGGATAAAAACTACCTCCGTATCATATGACCATCCCTCAGCAGGTGTTTTCTTCTTCCATAAATCCTCACTTCGTCGAAAAACGTCATTTAATGCAAGATCGACACGAGTTTTGTACGGAAGCTGAAGTGACAAAACAACAATATTTTTTTACGAAAAGACCGCATATTTCCCGAACCAATTCTTGTCTCTAAATCTTCCAAATAACTCTAATAATCGAACTGTTTTCCTAATGATATTTTAACTTACTAATACCATATGATGCATTTAATGACGGCCAGGAAATATTCTACACATCAGGAAAAACTTTAATGCAATCTAAGTGTGACTATTCAGTATAACTATTATTCGGAAGTAAATCCAATCACCAATGAATGGAAATTGTTTATGAACTCCTATTTTCGTGAAAAAGACGCCGTAAAAATGAAATGTATAATTACTGATGATGCTGATGAAGCCTTCGAAATGATTTTAGATGGAACTGACAATCGATCCGACTTATCCAATAAGTCCTCAAATGCTCCTGGCATCCTGAAACTGAATTCAAAAATCTTCAATAAGAAATGATAAATTCTTAGTTACACCATTGATATCAATGAATTCAAAAACTACGTATATCTTCTGCATGACTAATTTAAAGATGCTTCATCTCAGTGATGAAATTCGAAAGGAAAAAAAGCGGCCAATGGCATCAGGTAAAGTTATGGTAAATATAATTTCTGAATAATCTTCATTCCCATATCACTGTAAATCAAACAATGTAAGAAATAGTAGTAAGAGTAATAAATGGATTTCTAGATTCATACTGTTATATATACTACCGTAAAATAGTTCATAACAATTATTACCCTAATCCACCCACACCTCTATTTTATCTCTCTGATATCATTAGATTTAACTGACAATTGTATACAGTCTCGCGCTGAAATTTAGAGACATTAGGAACAGTCTGGTACATGAATCTTGGCCAGATGAAGTATTTATGGCTATATTTATATTTCCTGCTAAAAAAAAACTTTCTTAGCAAGTTTGCAGTAAATTATTTGGGTTGATCTCCATACTGTTCCATTTTTCAATGATATTATTTTTAAAAATCCTTCGCACCTCTGCAAAATGCAATAAAATTTTCTTGTCCTTAAATTTGAAATGGCAGTGAAGAAAACAGAGGCAGTAATTACTGCGATTTTCTAATTTGCTAATTACGTTTAATATAAAAAAATAGTGAAATGAAACAAATTGAATGACAACTGTTATACAAAAATATTTCATATCATTATTTCATAAAATCATTAGTACAAATCCTACTAATCTCTGTCGTCTCTTCAAATTACCATGTATTTTGTGTTTCCTCTCTTTTTTGACTAATACTATTTTAGAGAAGCCAACAAATCCTGCAGCCTCTGAAATCTCCACATTGCCTCTTCTTCCAATTCCTTAATGCAACCGATTCACAAAACAAACAAGTAAAGAAATTCCACTTTCATGCTACAGTAGCATACAAGGAAGGTGCAGTATCAAAGGGCCAGTATGAAATTTGAATTTCCCAATTGTATATGTATGCTGGTTTAGTAAGGATGTTATCGTGATTTGTGTAGAATATTGATTAATTTGATTGTTGCACATTGCATGACCCTAGGCATGCATATTTGCTAGCTTTCAATATTGGGTGAAGGAAATATGATGCTTACTTCAGGTTCTTCATAAAACGGTAGAGTACTAAAACGCAATGCAATCTATTATTTTGGAATAATACATAAATTACAGTGATATTTTCCCTCTTAAAAAAGACCGTGGGAACAATAATATTTTACCGTTAATCCATCTCTATACATCATAAAAATGGGTTTCATTTTTTTTCGGTATGATTTGCATAAGTTGTTGAGAAAGATGGTTACGGTAGTTTGTTGGTGATACCGATCATCATCACCTATAGCAGAGCTTTTGAAGAGGGTTTGTGGTTAGCACCGTTCTGTGCCATCATCGAAATGTATTTATTTCATTCATTCATTGATATGTATGAGAGCTTTTTATGCCTCCTGCAAACTATACAGCCATTTGGTACCTTTCTATCAATTCATCTTAAATGCTAAAGGTAAAGGCTATCACTGTGATAATCTATTTGAGTCATTTGCATTTCACTATCGAATGCATTTGATTCATTGTGAGTCAGTCGATTAGTTGATCAATTCACAAGGCGTTCCAGTGATAGTTCGGCGAATGGTTCTCTGCACAGCACAGAGTGACTATGATGAAAAGTGAAGCAAAAAAAGCGAATGAAGAATTGATCAGTTTCTTTACTGCAAATACATTTTGTTATTTGTCTTTCAATGGAAACAGAAGCAATTTTCAGTTTCATGAATGATTCCGGTTTTAATGAAGTAAAGTAATTAGTTTAAATGCTACTTGAAAATATTTTATGCTAATCAGTTTTAAGTTCTTTTCACTAGAATAATTTTCAACCATCTATTTTGCAGTTATGATCGTTTGTAATATGAAGATATACTTCATTACAAATCATGTACTATTGTAATTAATTGGGATCAGGGAAATGATTTAATTTAAATAAGTGTAGCGATTCATCATCATCGATTGTGATATAACAATTATCATAATTGCGACTTCAATTAGGTATAGTCATGTTGTGAAGCGATGCTTCCCAACATCAGTTAGCTCTGTACATAAGAAACACTTACGTGTATGAATATATTATGGGAAAAGATTGTTGAAGCAAGTTTGCTTTATTTCATTCAAAAGAAACAAAAAAGAAAAAGAAAGAAGTTGTATCCGAACAAATGGTTCCCTTTATAATGCATCATCTTGCAAAAAAAGAAAAAGTTATTCTCAGTAAAAGAAAAAAGTTATCGTTTCGGGAATTTCGCTTCTAAAATTGATTATTTAATAAATCATTCATTTAGTATTTCGTCTTAAATGCTATGTGGTTACTGAAGTCTAAACGAAAAAAAAAAAAAAAAAAAAATGTACGCCATTTTTGTTGGGTATTTTTTAAAACTTGCTAGACAAAAATTCATGGCGACCAAACATCGCTAAATGTCATTTTGTTAATTTTTATTATTAAGGCTAATCGCATTAGCGGCAAAATCAAACTTTAGTTTAGCGTTTGTCTATTGTATAGTGTATTTAAGTCTTTGTTAAATCAACTACCATTTAATTTTTATGGAACTCAATTTTCTCGTAAATTAGCAAAGATTGTTCAAAGTGTAATTTTGTTCAAATTTATTTGTTCACTGAGAAGTAAAGAAGTAAGGCTAAACTTTTACGTGCCCAAAAGGCATCTTCCTTCATTTCTACTGGGATCAGATACTAGGACACATTATTTTCAACTCTTTATCTATGGATACGACTACTTATTACTTGTTTAATATATTTGGTTGAAAAATAGCTTATGACTGTTCCATTTTCTGCTCATTCTTCAATGTATGATATTAGCAAATGATCCATCCACCCTATTAAACTGTCCGGAAACCGGTTTTCCGACACTCCAGTTCACCGTTATCTCCAAGTTGTTCGTAATAGTAACGAATGTATCTGTCTCTAGAATTTTCCTTTTAGTTTCACTGAGATTTTATACTGTTATCTCATGATAGGAACATCTAAAAATTCGAAAACACCTCAGAAAATGCATGTATTGTGTTTTTGTTTTTTCGAATATTTCTATTCTTAATTTTCATGTATTTGAGCAGTGTTTTAATTAAGTTGGAATTAATCATTTGTTAATTTCAACAAGTAAAACCAATACTAAGTCTTTTTCCAAAACTAAAAAAATAAAATTTTTAACATGATGTACTACAGGTCTGATAATCAAATCACTGATACAAATTTATTGATAAAGAACTTTTGATCAATTATTGAGCTCGATGCAGACTCCCTAATATAATTGAATTGTAGTGATTACAGTTTTCACTTCCATTGTTAAAAGACTTGTTTTTCCTTTTTTTAAGCCTTATTTTGCTTATTTTATACTTTCATTGTATATGATCAGTCTTAATTTATAATTTTGCAGCTTCTAACAGTTTAGAAAATTAGAATTCATTTATTTACAAGTAATTCATTTACATTTTAATACACTTATTTACACTATCGTTTTTGTTAAAGTACATTTATGTTTGCCTAGAAGTATTTGATCTAATTAACAATATTGATATTTCATTATCATAATGCGATATGAATCACAAATTTGATTGTTTTATCATATCATTAACAAATTAAGATACTTTCATCTGACAATGAATATTTCCCTAAATAACAACTACATCTTACATTCACATTCCAGATTATCAAATCAGTGAAAGACAAGCACAGAGAAAAGACAAAGAAAACAAAAAATAATAGCATTAAAAAAAAAAATTGGGAAAAGAAAAAACGAAGAATACTTTTTTTTTTTTTTTGAAAAAATATATAATTAACGAAATTGCCTTGGAATGAATGAATGAATGTTTGGCGAAATTGTTGTAAAGTGATTATAATATATGTATAAGACAAACAGTTGGTACAAACAATTCATTCCTTCAGCATTCTTTACAGCAATCCTTCCTTCAAATGAACTATTTTCCTCAATTTTAAAACCAAAATGTTATTAGTTTGTTTAGGGATATATTTAATTGTTTAAACAAACCCTTTTTTTTCCCTTCCTTCTCAACTTCATCATCACCTGTTTCATTCGATTCTTGCTTTTCTTTATTACCAAATTAATTGCATTTGTTAATCTTTAGAAATTTTTTAAAATGTTTTTTATAAAAATAAAAAATTTGAAGAGAAAGAGAGGATAATGTAAATTTATTTTAATATTATGTAATATTAATTTATTGCCACATATATTAAATTTTTGAAATTTGAAAGAATAAATCGACAATTAAATTCATTTAAATAAAACAAAATATACTTTTTGTTCTTTTTTTGTTAGGTTTGTTTTTATTACATAATATTTTTATTGGCGAAAAATAAAGCAGTTAAAGGGATGCGAACAAGTTTTATGGTTTCTTTTTTTACGATGAATCATTTTAAGAATACCTGCTGATGTTACCTGGCTGACCTGCTGTAGGTGCTGTAGCTAGATAATATTCTCTATCACAACTTTATCACTCGAAAAAATGTCATTAAAAAAGACAAAAAATAAATTGATTTGAAAATAATTTCTTGTTTTAGTATTGTTTAAATCAATTTTTGAAAAAAGAGACTAACTTGTAGTAACCGGATAACATTATTTCCTTATTTCAACTTCATCATTTAAGAGAATGTCATTAAAAAAGAACAAAGAAATTTTAGTTGCTGAAATAATTTCAGCAAGTTCCAAAATAAAAATCAGTATGATCAGTAATCAGATTTATGAATTGATGAAAATGATGAAGTATGTTAGACCATTTAAGACTATCAAATCAAGAATGAATGTGTGAGATAATGATATCTATTTATGATTAATAAATAAGAATCATTAGGATCAGAAATATCGATTACAAAAGTGAGAGTTTATGTTCAATTGTTTAATGTGAATAATTCAATCTAATTGCTGACAAAATTTTCAATTTTGTTAAAGTATTATGCACTTTTTTCTCAAGATATAAAATGAAGTAGCGTAGATAAATCATTATTTTGAAAGTGTAGCTTCGAGATCAATTAAATTTATTATCATTTTTTCTACATTTTTCATGAAATTTCCAGGAAAAAAACTAGTATTGTTTCGAGATTACTTTTAAAAATTCATGTAATTTCAAGTTGATTATATAAAATTTTGCAGATTCTTTGATGATATGTTAAAAAAGATATTTTGAGAATGATTTGTTAACATAATTTTGAAGAGATATAGTCAAAATCTTTAGCTTCTGATTATTTATGCATTTTTATGAGCAATTGAAAGTTGTTTTTATGCATCTACAAATTTATTTGTTTATTTTGCTTGTTGAATTGATGAAATTTTAAATTTTGTTCAGGAGCGAAGTAATGAGTTCAACTTGATTAGGTTCATTCCGCTCTATTTCCTTAAGTCAATTTTTTCGAAATTTGAAAAATTAGTTCTCTTCTATTAGCTATGTCTGATTTTTGTTTTTTCTTTTCAAAAAAACTTTGAAATAGAAGCATTTGCCATACTTAATTCATCACTTAATTTTCTTTATGATTTTCTCTGTCTTTATAAAATAGAAACTTAGCTGTTTAGCAAACTTTCGATAAATTGATGATGTGAGATTATTCAAAGTTTTATCGTCCAAATGCAGCGATTTGGACTTTTTCTTTAGCAATGAAAAAAAGGATTCCAACTACGTTTAAAAAGTTGAAGTTTGTAAGGCACTGTGGTTGGTGTAGAAAATTCTTGTCAGAAATTTCAGATTTTGAAACCGAAAGATCACGAACTTTACAACCACTCATTGCTTTCCCTTTTTTTTTTTTTGGAATTATTTCATACCAGTTCTTAAATTTAAAATAGATTTCGATCTGTTCGCTGTGTTGTCTTCCATCGGTTAAAACAATTAGACTATCCAGTTGTTTGTATTTTTTCTTTACTTTTTAAACACTTCAGTCTACCAGAAGATACAGTCTATATGTTTTGGAATAAATGCGATAGACAGAAGAAATAAAATGAAGCAAACAGACTGAGTGGACGCTGAATTATCCACTTATAATGGTTTATTTTCGAAATCTGCTTGTTATCACCTTAATCACACCATCGACAAACTGACTGAGAGATTGTTTTAAAGTAACGAACTTCATTGACTGATTTTCTGTACTTTCCTCATTTCATTTCATGAGATTCATAATTAGTTACTATCCTTGAACATGCCTGTTGTACTCATAAATACACACCAATAGTTTCACGTACGTCTATAGTCTATAATTCTTACTAACCGCCTCAGATTATTTACGTCTCATACACAGTAATACATGGATATTTTTACTACCATAGCAGGTTAATATCATGTCATTTAATGACAGAGGCAAAAAAATAAATAAATAAATTTGGAATGAGTTCTTTTAAACTGGAATTTTGTGAACGTATACACATATACATATATTTATTTAAAAATATAAATGAAGAATACAGTGAACATCAATTGGCGATTTAATGGCCCATAAATTACTATTTTTGGACTGCAAATGTCTATTCTTTATCCTTCAATAACGATAAGAATTTTTTATATGATCTTAGAAGCGAAAACAAACATGTTTTATCATTGCTGCTGCATAGGTGTGAAAATTCCTTAAATGGCTAGAAAATTTATCTCTGATCTCATTAATAGCTCATCAAAATAACACCTTAATTTCTGTATAATTTCTTTTTTATTTCTTATAACGAATAGTATTACCTCGATTGCCTTATATTCTTTAATGGAATTAACAGAATTAAGGAGAATTAACATCTCAGCTGGTATCCCTCGATGATAAATCCAACATGATATTACTTTGTATCACTTAGAATTATTGTAATCTTATCAGTATCATGTGCAAGAGCAACCATTCCAGTATTGAGGCCTATTTCATTTCTCTTACGTTATTTGTCTTATACGCATTATTTAATGTGATGCCTTTGAAATTAATTGATATTTTAGTCATTTATTGCTGGTTAATCGATCAAAATTTTTTTATACATTTGACAAATTACTGATTTATAATAACTATTCTTCTAATTGATCTTAACAAATGTTTGTTCATCGATATCTCGATTCATTACTTACTGACATTTATATTGTCATCTCTTATTTCCTGTCTTTCTACCAAGAAAAAAAAAGATGAATTTTGCAGATGTCGACACGAAACAGTAGCAACCTTCTGTTGTTTCACGTAGTAATCAATCAAGCAAGCTATTTTAAAATGCAAATTAGATGGACAATGACTATCTCGTTTATACGTGTCCCTGCTTTGTTACGTAACGTGTTATTTACATGTTACTTATATACGTTAATTATAGTCAGCCTGTGAAGGTTGAAGGTTATCATTTCAAGACTACATCGAATATTCCTTCAATCATCATTTTCTAGGCAAACGAAATTATAACTCTGTTGACGTTGCACATTTCTAAAATTTTTCAATTCGAGAGAGTTCAATTTTGCTAGTCTATATTAAATCATTGAAATGTTGAATTATATCGAAAGCTTCAATTTTCACGAGTAAGTAAGTCAATTTAATAACTGTATGAAAATAACTTGTTAGTAATATTTAATTATTCATTATTTAGTGTAAATTTATAATGCAAAAATAGTTGATGATTTGATCGACAAATTTATGCTTATAACATAATTATACACGTTCACGTTATTTCGTTCTATTTGCGCAGCTAATATAATTTCATTCGAAAATATCTTTAAAAATGTCATTTTTTGATGAATTTAGGCCATTTATCTGCATAATTTAATAATTTTACTAAATTTAAAACGAATATGTAGGATGGCTAAATCATTTGTTTGATTTGAATTTGAAAAGAGTAGGAGTTGTTTGGAAGCGATAATATCTAAAAGAACTGAAATCAATAAAAAATCAAATTGTTTACTAAACAATCGCTGTAATCTTTTCGTTCACTTCGTTACTTCCCGTTGAGGGAAAAAATAACTTCAAGTTTTGGAATATCGAACACTGAGTAAACAAAATGTGAAATGAATGAATATTTGATCGCTATTTTTCGTTCTCAGCGATTCCTTTTCAAACGAATTATATGTTTTCAAAAGAAAAATTCCATCGTTATATTATACTGATAAAGTTGTCCGATGAAGATAATAGGAATTGGTTAATAATTTATGACATTTGATTTCTTTTAAGTGAAAATATAAAGCGTTTATTTTTCTAATAGTATTTATTTCTTCAATTGAAACCCAATACATTGTGATAAAGTGATTGAACATGATGAGAATAAGTGACTGCTTTCAAAATGTGAGATGAATTTCAAGATTGCTTTACGATTAACTCCGAGTAACTCTTAGGAAAACACCTGATAACCGGGATAACTTTTTATCATAATTCTCAAGGGTGAGATGAATGGCATATGACTTTAATTGCCAATTTATTCTTACTTTTGCATCAAGGAAGGGAGATGAATAACAATTGGCGCAGTATGTATTTTTGTTGGCACAGATATTGTCATCATAATTAAATGGCTTGATATTATTACCCTTGTACACTTCCACCCTAAGTTTATTTGTTCCTCATTGGAGCGTTTCTTTTATTTTATTTTTCACTTCTCTTCTTCATTTATCTTCTTTTCCTTCAAATTTTATTTACTTTTTGAAAAAATTTTCCAGTTCTCTTCCTCCAGTCACTACTACTTGAAAATAATAATCTTCCTAATAATTGTTTTCTATTTATAAAAAACCTATTTGTTTCCAAAAATTATTGGCGGAGATTTTATTTCTTTTCAAGTTATTATATACTGAATAAAGTTATAAGTCTTATCCAGTTTTATCTTAGTCTTCTTTTTTTTTTTTAGAAAAAGTCGGAGAAAAAAAAAATGGAATGCGTGTGTTTTATCACACCACAATTATCTGTTGTAAATAATTATTATAAACAAGACTGAATGATGTCATTAATTTTAACTCTGTATTTTCGTTTCTTCTCTAAAAAATTCTCGCAACCATCTTCAGAGGATAATTTCACCGTGACAATATCAATTATTAAATTATTAAATTCGGAGCATACTTCTTATGAAGTGTTTCTGAAGTCTTTCAAAGTGTGCTTTAATTTCTTTTTTTTTTTTTGCAGAAATTAAGTGTTTTAATTGAAATATGAGACCTCATCTATTTATCATTTATTAGTGATGTCATTACTTTCTTTACTTTGTGCTTTCGTTTCCTCAGATTTTAAAATTCATTTTCTGGTTCCTAATTCTTTCCATTTCATTTTATCTCTTTTTAATTTCGTTTATTTATTCATTTATTTNNGCTACTTGCACTTATTTTTCACATTAACAAACTAAAATTGGAACGAACTTTTCTTCCGTTCTATTTACTGCAATGTATATCTTTTGTTCTCCGAAGTCTGATGGAATCATCCAAATAGAAGTTTTTTTGTAGAACTCCTCTGTACTTCCTTTTTTTTTTCGAAAAATTTTAGCGAAAATTTCGAAATTTATTTTCTCTTCCTAACTGTATCGCTACTTTCACCAGGTCGTAGTCCTTTCAATCCTAATTCAGTTGTCCTTTTTGATTCACATTTTGATATTAATTCTTCCTTAATTTCAAAATTGAAATGTTAAAAGGGTGTTTCGATATCCCTTAAATGATATGGAACTGGAAATGAAATTGAAATATTATGCAACTTTTGAACCTTGGTTTTAAACGGTAAATAATTTATCATTTGAATTATAACTATTACCGATAGTTTTCTTAAGTCTGAATGAACCACTTGAGTTTATGAGTGTAAAACGATGACTGCTTTATTATTCATTATATGAAGTAGTTAATCATGAAAAAGCACTTCTACCACTTCTCTTTTTTACGTTGAATTGTTTTCGTTTGATAATTTGTACTACAAGATGTCTAGTCATGATTTTCACGAACTGATAAAATTATTTCGAACATCAAAATTTCCAATTCTTTTTTTTTTTTTTAAATTTTTTACGAACTTACAAATTCCGTTTCTTTTTTCACGTTTTTGTTATTGTTGTTGTGTTGTTACTATTATTATGATAGCTAAAAGTTCACTGCATGCGCTAACGATTATTAATAATAGTGATTCTGACAAAATATTGTTAATGATGATAAAAACTAGATGATTAATACAATACAAATCATGATAACGATAATCAACTGAGTTAGATGACTATCTTTCCAATCCTATCATAAATTTCGCATTCAACTAGTAAGAGTCCGAAAATTAGACTGGAAGCATCTCTCGTTGATAAGTAAACTTCAATTAACATTTCCGTTTTTCAGTTTATAAAAAAAAAGCGTTTTAATTCTTTATGCATTAAGCACGTTATTGGCAAGTGATATAGTATCACTTTTTATTGCTACTGTATTTGTAATAATATAAATGATAAAATAACGATAAATAAAGTTTAAAATCGATCACCTTATCATTTCTGATAACAATAACATTGTGATACTAATTACAATACATCATCTTTCAAACGTCCTACTTGCAGTATGCGTTAATTTCCGCCCTATTGTTGAAGATTTTTTGAAGGTCAACTTTTTTAGAAAAGGAAAAGGACAAAATTTTTCTTTCTTCCTGTTATCATGAATTGAATTTCTGAATGTTCAACAGTTTCAACAATAGTCAAACGTGTGGAAGTTGGCTTAGGTATGTATTCATCTTCACGAGAAATTCTTCAAATTTTAATAAATTTTAAATTTCAACGTGTAATGTTCAGTTGTTTCCTCAGCAACTAATTATAGCCAGAATTAATCATTATTTAAAAAATTTATTAGTTGTATCATTAATGAATAAAAAGTGATAAAAGACTATTTTCCATTGCATTGTTTTCACTTGATATGTTCAGTACTCAAGGTCATTTAATATTAGAATTAGTCTAAATCCTAAAAATTTAATTCGATATATCATTTCCGAGTTTCAATATTAAGTAAGGAAGTATCCGTAGGTATACACTTTATCCAAATAAACTTCAACAATATCATCCACAAATTTGTTCACTTTTTTCAGCTTAGTCAGGCTTATTTTAACTGAATTGTATTCGAATAAAAGCATTATTTTTTAACGTTAAATTTTCCAATCATTCAAATTTGATGTAATTTGAATTAAATTCATTCCTGAATTCAAGGTGAAAACTTCAGTCTGAACATAACAGTCTACTTAGCTGCGTCAGCTTAGTTTATGATTTCAATACGAAACTTTAAAATCATGAAATAAAGGAAAAAAACGAATTTCAATTTTGTCAAAATTGCTACAGGAGTTAAAGTTGATAATCAAAGTTAACTTTAACTGTATATGATTGATAACTTAAATGATCCTTTAACTTATTTAATGGTGGAAAACGAAAAAAAAAAAAAAGAAATTTCAAACAAACCTAGAAGAAATTTAAGAAAGAAACTGAAGGATTAAGATAAGGAGGATGTGGCAGATAACATTTATGATCAGATACGGACACAAAGAATTAAAATGATCACCACAGGGGAAAATGCCGCAGTATATTCATTAATTCATTTCAAGAATTTAAATTTTATAGTGTTGCTTAATTAAAATTTTACTATATTTGATTCTGCCCATTTTTCATTTTAAATCCCGTTCTTGTTCAAACTTCAAAAATTTCAATTTCAGTTAGGTATCTACTATTGCATTTTTATTTGTCAAATGTTAACTGGAATATTTCCTTGAAGTTTTTGATTGTTTTTTTCGTTTCTTTTTTGTAAACTACGACAATTTTCGAAATGTCCGGATGTGATCATTATCGGGCTGTACCAACCTCTAACACCTTTCACATTCCGATTCCCGGGACATCTGCTCCTCCTTTATCAGTCTGCAGATGTTGTTTACCTTATCATTATCATTCCTCTTCCACCTTCTTTCTTTTCTCGTCCTTTGGTGTCCCCGTCTAATCATACCGTTCGCTAACTTTTTCGAAGAAAGCATTTCACCTTTGTTGGCCTATTCTTTTTGCTCCCATTATCTCATCGGCATTTTCCTTTTTTTTTTTTTCTAATGGCAAAAAAGTTTGCTATTTATTTTATTTATCTATTTATTTCTTTACTCATTTATTTATTTGCTCATTTATTTGTTTGCCCATTTATTTATTTATTATTTATTTGTTTCTTTATTCACTCATTTATTTATTCATTTAGTTATCTATTTATTTATTTAATTTACTTATTTATCAGTTATTATTGTTGTTATGACTATTATTATCACCATTATTACCTTTTCTAATTTTTAACTTTAAACATTCCTTTTTTTCCATTAATTTTTCCTGTGCTGTGATATACTTTTTCCATCTATTGTATCATATCATTTACTCGTACAGAATAACCATAACACTGTTTTGTTGTTAATTAATTCTCTTAACATTAGCAGCATTTTATTCATTTTTATTGGGAATGCTTACAACTACATTAATATGCTAAATTCTTCCTGGTTGTTATGCCTCTTAAATTTTTTCTGTTCTCTTCTTATATTCAATTCAATTAATTTCCAATTTCGGCTCTATTTTATCGTTGTATAATTTTCCTTATTCTTTATAATAAATGCTTTCACTTTTATTATTCTCAACACAGATACTCCTCCACTGAAGTCTGCAGTGAAAGCCTTTCCAGTGAACTAATTTTTAATTATCATTTAATATATTCGACCATGCTTTTGTAAACAGATTTGTCTTCCTTCATAGCCAATTTATGGATTCATCTACAACCTCCAATTGTTGCTGTTATTTTGGCAGAAGTAAACATTTCTTCTTAAGGTCTTTATTAAATTAATAATTTTGCTTAACAAGTAAGAATATAGAGTTACATAAATGTAAGATTAAAGGCCTATCGAGATAAATTGTTCTTGTTTGTGCTGCTGAAAGATGATAACAAATATTTGGTGCTAATTTTACTTCATACATGTAGTATTGATGGTTTGCGAAGTTATCATGAATAAGATCAAGTTTTCATTTTAAAAATGTAATTCAAAAAAAGGACTTTTGAAAAAGTCTTTTTGTCTTTCATTCCCAACGATGTATCAAAAAAGAAGACTAGGAAAAAAAATCGGAATGAAATCCGGGACAAAATATTTTCATCCGGTGACAAACCGTTGTTGCCGCGTAGATTTACGCTCTAATTGGGTCGCTTGTAATAGAAATGACCCGATGACCCCAGGAGTAGTAGCTCTGGAGTCAGTGCCTTTTTTTCTGACTTTATTCTCGTGATTGCTTTTATCTCGTCTTATTGTCTGATTGTCGGATTGTTATTTTCATTATATCTGTGTGAAATTTATACTTCTGAATTACTTAATAACTTTTTTCCTCATAATAATGCGTAGTTGACTTCCGTATAAAATTCTACCGGAAGTTTGACATATGTAAATTTGGTCTAAAAAAAAATGTGGATCAAAATTTGGTTGGCTCAGATCAGAATGTATTTTTGATTGATTTTATTTCTTTTAATTGTGTATCTTCGATTGAATGTCAAACTTTTTTTTATTGCTTCCAGATAGATCTCGTCCAAAGCATAATTTTCACCAATTACTTAGGTGATACTTTTCCGTGTTAGTTGTTACAGTTAGTAGAACAACCAACTGTAATTTTGATATGAAATGTTCATTTTATTTGCTTTGTTTGAAGTACATTATTTGTTTGCATATTGTTCTCTCACTCTGCCTATTCATTTACTTGTTGTTTACTTAACACCTCATCTTTTTTATTTCTTTATTCGTCTGCTCGATAACAGTATCAGCGTTCGTGAGGTTATTAATTATGCGGCCGTATTGGTGATGTTTTTTCATTTTTTATAAAAATAATGTACTTTTGTAACCAGCTTAGGACAAAAACCCACAGCCGATATCCTTTTTTTATGTTCAATTAATTCCAGTAATCCTCCCTTCTACTGTTTCATTTTACCGGCTCGTATTTTTCTGTTCCCATTTGCGCCGCTCATACTTCTTTTATTTACCCGGTCACATTTTCCCCGTACCCTTACATTTTTTTCGTTGATTTACCCGACTCCTATTCCTATGTTTACCCGCTTATATTCATCTCGTCTTATTTACTCCCTATTCTTCTCGTCTCATTTACCCGCTTCATATTCTTCCCTCCCTCCATATTTTCCTCCTTTATTTACCCCTGCTGTTATTTTCCTTTCTGTACACCAGACCCGAACAGCCGTTATTCCTCTTTCTATTTGCTTGTTTGATATTCTTCTCCATTTACGTATTTCTTATGTCCTCCTATTTTTTTGACTGTTATTTTCTTTGCATTATTCATGGCTTCAAGTTGTTCAACTATTTAGCTCTTTTTTTGGAAAATTTTTTTAGAGTTCTATTACTCATTTTGTAAAAATTCATTAAAGTGCTTTAGTCTAAATTTTGTACTATTTCAGTTTAATTGATCCAATTGTTTTTATTTAATTTTTTATTCTTGCAATGTATATATCGTTTTTATAATTCTATCTTAAAATTAATGAGCAGTGTCTTTGCCTTCCTTTTTATTCATTTTTATTTCAAATAGTTCTTGCATGCTTTAAGTAATTAATTAATACGATATACATTTTGAATAGTAAATAAGTGTTTGAAAGTCAATCGCTTAAGATATACTGTTTAAATAATACTACAACTAGTATATAACATTATAAATATTTAATACTTATTAAGTTTGTAGTATTTGCGTTACTTAAATAGATGGGATATGGGCCCGATATTATACCGAATGGTTTATAAATATAGAACGAATCAAATATAAAGGAACACTGCTTCTTTCATAAGTTAAGAAAACTTTTCGGCAGGTGCGATAGGTTTGACGGGAACTTTAGGAAACGGGAATAGGAAAATATTTTCTAATTTGTTTTCATGTTGATAATAGAAAAAAAGTTTCATTCGAGATTTGATTCGAAAATACTTTGTGCTTCAAAATTCATCTCCATGATATGAATATGCTTCGTTTGTGTCTGTTAATCATTCATTTTTTTCTCTATTCTTTTTTCATTTCAGATGAACTACGGATGAAACCGCTCAATAAATATTTCTCCGATGCTATCAGCGTATTTCCAAGTTTAGAAGTGCATAAATTCTTCCAAATTCATGGTAGGAATTTTTTGCTTTAAAACGAAACAAAGTTTTCTCTATCAGATTTTGTGTTTCTTAGGCGAGATATGCATTTATTATATATCATACTAAATGTGTAGTAATGAGAGTGAAACTTGGGAAGAAAGATTATCCCCAATAAACAAGTATTATCACAATTCAATAACACTATGATCCCATTGATCTTGCTGATTGAATTGTTTTCCATAGCATTTATTATGAAAGTGGCTTTGTAGTTTATAACACTATTAATCGTAATTGAAGATATCACTGTTTCAAGTTTTAATTCTTCTGAATCGAAGTAAGAGAAGTTAAAGAGAAGAGGAAACAGTTAAGAAGTTAATTATGTTGTATCCTAATTTTCACTGATGTATCTCTAAGAACATGAAGTGAAATCTAAGTCAGTGGAGTAATTTAGGTTCCAACTATATAAGCTGCTTTGCATGCATGTGCAACCGTTACTATTAAAATGAAATGACTGAATTGTAGGACTTTGTAAGAACAGTCCATATGGTAAACCAGTTATTGAGTTACGAATCTCAACGGAAGTGCCTTTGGATCTCTTGCCTTCGTTAATTTTTTCAACTTATTCCCTTTATGCCAGGTATGCTTTTTTTGCGGTGGAAATTGAAATCAAATAAGTTGGAATATGGCGATTTGATGAGCGAATACTGTATTTATTAGTTTAGAATCTGAAACTGTAATGAGGATATTTTCAAAAATTTGTAGACCATAGCGAATACCTGCTCCTCCGAATAACTTCAGTCGTCCTGATGTTGCTATTGAAATAATTATGTCATTATTTCCAAACTATTCCTGTTTTTTTTTTCTTTGATACTTGAAAAATGTAAATTTGATTAATTCTGAATTTACCAATTTATTTTTCAGGTGTGCAGATAAAAAACACACGCTGTACGTAATCATCGATATTCGTGACTGCACCGAAGAATGTCTACAATGTTTTCTCCATACATTACGACAGTCATCCGTGTGTTGCTGTTTAAATTAATCCATTTAATTCGAATTATTTCTGGCTAACTAGTAATAAATTTTTGAAGATTTTTGTTGAGTTTTTTATATGGAGGTATTTGATTAGTAGGAAAAGTGATGATCCAGTTCCTGACTAGTTTTCTGATTTGTTTATATCTCAAGAAAATATTAAGTCTGAATGATTTTCCAGTCATGGCTTGAAGGCACAATTGATTGCATATTATGGGTCACCAGTTGCTCTTTGCTTAACATTGAAACTATTGTCAATAAAGATCTCATTTTATCACGAGCTAAAGTTAGCTTTTCCTGAGATTCACTAATCTTTGCAAGATGTGTTCAAAATTATCCATTGACTGATTTCCATGTAAAAATGGTAATAGTTGTAATATAAACAGTAATCTAAAACCACTATAAATTACAAAATTCGAAACTAAAATTTCAGAATATCGTGGTCAATGTTGAGGGTATTACAAAATATATTGAAGCGGGCAATTTTTCAACATATTTAAATGGTTTAATCGACCCTGAAATTACTCGGCATTTTCTGCGCATGCGATTTGTTAGTTTTAGATTTTCTGTTAAATAATTGATTTAGAGTGGAAAAATTTTTGTAAAGAAAATTACTGTGGGCTTGTTCATAATAACTAGTAATTGTATAATTATAACTACTAGTGACAGGGTATGTCACATTTAAACATTACAAAAAAGGTAAACATTAATAGCTTATAAAAGGTAACATTTAAATCATGACCTCTCGAACTTCGACTATTTGAAATAATTTGATTAAAAATATAATAAAACAAAATTCTTTTCCAACGAAGCACTCACTCTCTTTTCTTCCTTGTTATTTGCTATTATCTCATTACTTTGTAATATTACTTCGAAAAGAATATGCCTGGCAGTAAATTATTTCGATTATTTATGTTATAGTTATATCATGTGCCTTTTTTGCTTGTGGAGGTAGTGATTATACAAATAAATTATTTGCTTCATTCATTTAACAGATCTGTTATAGTGTGTGGAAGATTTGCTGAAAAAGACACACAAAACGGCAAAACTTTATATGAGCTTGCATGAATACCTAAAACAATTCGAAGTGCCGCAAAATCTCACAGTCACCAACACTGATTTATTGAGGAGACAATCTGAAGAGTATTATTATTTCTTTGTTATTTTTTGCATTTACGCTCTTGATTTTATTGAATTCAGCGAATTTTTATTGTATTGTCTTCATTATTTTTACTAAAATTCCGTAAATTCTTGTAAATTTCCTTAAAGGAACAGTTCTTATTTTAGTGAATTGTAAAGGTATATCTCTTTTTTATTTGAAGATGGAGTGAAAGGAATTCTCTTAATTGTTAAATTTTTAAGTTCTGGAAGCCAAATTAGAAATTCATGATGGAGTTTTAGGAAAATTAAATAGTGGGTTAAATTCTTGTTGTAAGAACTGTTGTACACTTTCATGTTCACATTGTATTCCATAAATTTTCCCTATGGGTCTAACGGTCATATGGTAAATAGTGGTTTAATCTGAAGTGCTAAAGCTTCTTTATGTTATCCATATGGTATAACTTGTGGTCAGGATAATGAAAAAAATTTTTTGACCTTTGGCAATGGGCAAGCTCCTGAAAAAAGGACAGATAAGCATTAAGTGGTATCCAACTGTTTCAAAAAATAAAAAAAAAGTTGAAAATACCATGTTAAAATAGCTGTTGAAGGTATGTGCAAGGCATAGCTACGAAGTTTGTTGTTTTATAATCACAGAACCACTATGTTGTGGCACGAAATTGAGACACATTTTTATTGTCAATAATATTTTGTTTGTTTGTTGTGAATTTCCTTTACTTTTATACCTTATTTTACAGATTGAGCAGTCAGTGGAATGCGGTGAAGGACGATCCAGATGTGATATTTTTGTTACACCGCGGAAAAATATTGTGCGAAGAATTAAAAACACAGTACTCCAACCTGCAGCACCTTGATTCTTACTTATTTGTGTACGTTCCTTTTTACTGCCTCAGGAACTTCTAGTTTCTCATAAAAATAAAATTTTGAAATTTTTCTTTCAAACCTTTTCATTTGTCTCGTTTGAATTCTGCCTCGTAATCTTTTAAATGTGGATCATAAGGTAGGTTACCAACTTTGTTTTTTTATTAAAACAATTGTATTACATAATGTACATCTAAGACATAGTGCAGTATGTGACAGAAATAAAATGGTAATAATATGCTTTAGTGACATTGGTTGTACAGTTATGATATCTTGACAGTGATCATAGGTGGGTAATCTATCATTTAGTCAGATGTTTTTCTGATTTATACTTAAGAGTCAGTTAATTTAAAGGAGCTGAAGTACCTTCTTTTGTTTATTTAGATCATTAAAAAAAATTCACTTTTCTTACAAATCTTTGGCGTTAACTTTGCAATTTCTACTTAAGTTTTTCTACTTAATTTCCAGTTACCTTTTGCTTTCTTTGACTAGATTATTCGATCTATGGAAAGAATGAATTAATGCCCCTGAATTTGTTGACATTTCAAAATCATACCAAACAACGCTGCCCACTTTTTTTGCATTTATTCTGTATTATCACCGAGTGCCTTTTGTTAATGTAATTTAAAATCTTACTGATAAAGCCTGAAATCTGAATCAGCAACCGAGTGTTAATGGTACTCTTTCGACTCTTTTGATTATCTATCCTTGTGATAGTGTAAATTTTTGATGTTTTTTTTACTGTCATTTTTTTGCAGCGATGCAGTGAACCGTGCAGTGTCTGGCTTCGAAGAAGTTAAAGTGGTCATGCAAAGAAGTAATTCAAGTATTTCGAGGAGATTATATGCTCTTCAGTGTGCAGTAGAAGCTGTAGAATTTTTGAAATATGTCCCCGAGGTATGGTTTTTCATGTAAAATATGTTTTAAGGAAAAATCATTTGTTAGAAGTTTTTGGAACTCATATTTTGCAGAGACATTAAGCTTCAAGAGTTCTGTCTTGGTGACTAAAAATTTTTAATTGATTTTTTTTTTTTTTTGCAGATGACAGAAATCATTAATGCAGAAGTGATTGAATTAGAGCAGTTGAAAGTTGTTAAAATATTCAGTGTTGTAAGACTGACATCTCAAGTTGGTTTTTAAATATATCACTTTCAAAAATTTAAGTCTGTTCCATTAATATATTTCTTTCTCTTTTAATCTTCCTATTTATTTTCGGGAAAGATTTAGTTATACCTTAAACTGAAAATCTACTCTTGTGGTTTTTAATTGCTTCAATTTTTAGATTAAGCAAATAGAAAATAAAACTACAGAACTGACGAGATACTTGGATGAAGCTGATAGCTATCTAAAGAAAGTAGTGCATTTATTAGAAGAAGGCTCTTTTGGGAATGCGGATCGAACTCTAATCAGTCACACCTTCAATTCATTTAATTCCTTCCTGTTATCTTGTAAACAGCGGACCATGGAAGTACGGCCTGTTGTTCAAGCAGCACTTGATTCTCGTATTCACATTGATCAGGTGCTCAATTTTAATGCTATTTCCTGTTCGAAATTTCGCTATGCTTGTCTGAAGTTTTGAAACTTCAGGTGTATAATTGGGCTTTGCTTCACGCTAAAAGAAGTGATGACGAGAAGGAGAAGGAAATATTAATTTTTAAATATCCATCTACTGCTGTTGCTCGTCTTCACGAATATGTTGCTGTTAGTCCGAATGACTGTATAGTAAGTTTTGATGGCATTTTTAGAAAGGCGAAGAGTGTAGATTTGATCTATTAGATTGAGGAATAGCTTCCTTTTATTTTGTTCGAGTTTTATTTTTTATTTTGCTGTTTGTTAACAAATACAGTACGTGAAATTTTGAACCAGCGCTACTGAGTTTTATAAGCTCATATATTTTTTTGAGTATACTTATGTTTCATGGTTAATCAGATATCATCTAAATCAAGCACTTAATAAAATTCATTCATTTCATTCAGTGAAGCGTGGACGACCTTATTTTTGAATGCCATCAAATTCCTTTGAAAAAGTGGGTTTCATTTTTAGGTTCGACAGGAAATCGAAAAGTTACTTTTGGACTGCGAAAAAGCCATCACCAACTTGGACCCCACACTCAAGATTCCCGCCGACTTACGTTGTCAAATGAGCGCTAGTTCAAGTCAAGAGAGTGCGGATGGTGCCACAAGCCAGGAAGTTGGCGCTGTTGATTCATGTTTTAGTGGTGAAGCTGATTGTTCCATCATTGACTTATCATTGCCGAAAAGTCGTTGTTCTGATCTGTCAGATTCAGTATCTGACACGCCGATGGAAGTTTATTCCGATGTAGAGGAAAGTTTCACTGTTGACTTACGAAATGAATTGAATACAGCTGAGGAACATTCTCGGCAGCAGACTAGCCCAGCACCAACGCAGTATGAAATTCCAATTTCAAAAGCAACTACTTCAACGGAACATCAGAAGCAGCCGGTTGCTTTTTTATATTATACTTTTTTTTTCTTTCATCCCACTCATGTTCACACATCACGTATTTCTATATTTTTTAGCTCAGTCGTCACTTTTTTCTTGTCCACTTTTGTTCTCAGATGTACTTCTTATTTGTTACATCGATTGACTACTCCTAGCGATTAGTGATTTCGCAATAAGATTTTCTGATTTGAAAGTAGGTATCCAATACAAAAGCTGTTTAAAATACATCTTTTTGAACGTATAATTTGAGAAAAATGAATAAATTCATTGTTTTTCTATTTTGGGGGCTAACCGAGTTAGAAGAAGTTCGGTGGCGCCGTAATTCTTGGGCTCCATCGGTGCATACCGGTCCCCTGGAAATTATCGAGGAATCTGCAATCGGAGCCGCTCCCGTCACACTTGATATGACTAATAAAGTACTGTTTACGTATTTTCTGTTTCACAAAGAGTTAATTGAGCTCTAATTTCCATATGTTTAAAAACTTGCACTTAATATTATTATGAACTGTTCATTATTTTTTGTCTTTAAGTGATTCTAAATATGGATAACAGTTTCCTTCCAACATTAATTTTTGTGTTATATCATTTCAGGTGATAACTTCGATGTCAACAAACACTTTACACAAAAGGCTCGACCAACGCCGCTCCATTAGTACTGTTCCATTACGTCTTCCAAATCCATTTCTAATAAACGGTGCTGCCCGACCTGGATCAGCACGATTTGTTGTATCACAAAAATCACGACGTCCTTTGATGAGAACCTCCAGTAGTGATTTTTTAGAAGAGGTAATAGTGGGTTTTAGAAATATGAATTGGTATCTAGTTTCCAGATATTTAGGATTCTGTAAATCTTTTTTGTAGGACTGTCGTTCAGCTCTAAGCGCTTTCCAGTTTCTGGATGATGACTGTTGCAGCATGAACGAATCATCTCAACCACCTATTGCATCAGGTTTCATATTGCTCTCTTTATTTGCTTGCTAGTTTAAAAATGACGTTCTACCTATTCTCAAGTTCATATTGCTGCGGTTTGTTAGATCTTTCATTGTATCATCGAGATTTTCAACAATTATGGTATTTCTCGGAACTTTCCCATATAAATACTTGTATGCAGTTTTTTCTTTTTTCAGCATTCTCTGCTCTGGATTTTTCAATGCGTTCTGAGCAGATAGATATAATCCGAGATTGGTTGAGCCCAGCGAAAACAAGCGACGCGAATTTTAGAATTGAATGTACTGTTGTACGAGATTTGCTTGATTCGGAAATCGATTATGTTAGCGCATTGAGACTGGTCGTCCAGGTAGATTTTTCGATTTGATATCTTCCTGATTTCTGCAAGTAAAAACCTGATTAATAACCTTTCAACTGATTTTTAAGATTTAAAATGATTTTTCATTTTAAAACAAACTTATTTCCATTTTAGCTGGGAAGTGAAAATTTTTTGGACTTAGGGACTCTGGGATTTTTCAGTTGCTAACTAAAAATTTTTGATATTTCGCTTATTTAATGTTATTTTTCAGGATTTCATGCCAGAAATGGCTCGAATTGACATTCCGAGTGCGCTTCGTGGCAAAAAATCGTGCATTTTTGGAAATATCGAGAAGCTCTTCCAGTTCCATGCTCATTCATTTTTGCCTCAACTCATTTCACGATTGAGGTGATTTCCCTTAGAAGTTTTTCATAATTGATTGCACTATTGATATTGTTAGTTTTTTAAAATATCCTTTGTTTAAAGGTTTCGTTGTGCAGATGAATCAATTTCAATGACAATTGGACGATTGTTTCTTGATAATCTCAGCTATTTTGAATTGTATGCACTGTATGCAAAAAATAAACCCAAATCTGATCAGCTGATGCGTGAGGCGGGGCATAAATTTTTCAGCTCTGTGCAGGTTAGTAGGCTAATTATTTCTTTTTTCACTGCGGTAATTTTTTTTCAACTTTCAATTCATTTGATTCGTTATTTTAATTTAAGAGGCATACCACTTTTTATTCTTCAAGTATAAAATCTGATCTATATTTATAGGCTTTATTCTCATTTTTATTTCGATGAAACCTTGCAGAGCTTGGCTGATTTATCACATTTATTGATTAAACCCATTGAAAGGATAGGTAAATATGCCCTTGCACTTCAACAACTTCTCAATGCTGCACCACCAAACAAAGTGGTAAGCCATTACTTCCTTTGTGTATATTTTTTTTAGGGAAAGCCTCAATTATAGTTCCAAAGTTGAACCTACGATAGGTTGTTTTCTGCATTACTTATAGTAGGTTTTTTTTTTTCTGCATTTCGGGGTTCAAATTGTTTCGCATATATCCAAAATTTAGTTCTAAATTCAAGTCAACGTCCGTAATGTCAGGTCTCAATTCCAGGAAGTTTTGGAAGTGCTGGAAAAAGTGGCCCTGATAGTTGGACAGCAAATTCGTCACGGCACTGATTTGTTAGCAATGGAGCGAATAAGTAGTTGTGATTTGAATCTCAAAGAACAGGGAACTTTGTTAAGGCATGATACGATGTATGTCACCGAAAAACGTGGCCTACAGTCTAAGAAACGTGTACGAAATGTATTTCTTTTCGAAAATTGTGTTGTGCTTACAAAGCCAAAATTGTCACGATCATGGAGGGGAAGTACATTTGATGAGCTGAAATATAAAAGCAGTATACAGGTACACTGATTTTGACAATAATGAAATTTTTTGTGACTTGTTGAGTTTTACCATAGTGTCTTCAGTAGTCCAATTTGTTTGGAGTTATTTTGAATTTTAAATTGACTAAGAAATAATAGAATTAATTATCTACTAAGCAGATAAGACTCATATAAATTATTCATTTTTAATTCTTATTGTTAACAAAATGATGAGACTGTGGTAGATGCGTAATAATGAACGATTGTAACTGGGATGAATATCCATTTTTTTTTTTTTTATATATTTCTTATGACCAATTGTAATTGATTGATCGAAGCTTTTCGCTCGTTTTACGATGTTTCTCCAACTTGAAAGTCGATCATCTGTTTTTCTGCAGTTCTAAAACGAATTAAATCATTTTAGATGACTGATTGCGGCTTGACTGAAATGGTGAAGGATTCAAAAGTTAAATTTGAATTATGGTTTAGGAAGCAGAAAAACTCGTTCACATATGTGATGGAAGTAAAGTCTTATTGGATTTTAGAAATTATTTGCTTTCTTAGCTTTCTGCTTACTTCATCCAGATCTTCTAATGTTTAGCTGTTTCTATTTGTTATTAAATTTTCCTTTAATTGGAATAGATTTATTATATTCCAGGCGCAGACTGCATGTATCCGTGATGCTTGGGTTGAAGATATTCGTAACATTCTTTGGGATCAAGCCATCCGGAGTCGTGAGAAGAATATTCGCGAGAAGGCAAATATGGGCATTGAATTACATTCTTCATATATCCATTTAGGACCACGTGCCACGGTAAGTAACATATCTTATTCAAGATGAATGTTGAGAAGTGTGAGATTCACCGGCATGATGCCAGAGCAGTCTGGAAGTTCCGAGGTGTAAAAAAAACCATGATTAGTTTGGTCTTTTGAATAACTCCCCTAGTACTTACTAGGAGAATATTCTTATTGGTAGAACAGTAACATAACAAAATATTTACCGTTTGTACTATTGACTACTGCACGGTTCCTTTGAAATACATAGAGAAATATTAAAAGGTGTTCTAAAATTTAGCTTTCTCTTTAACAGTCAGAACCAAGAGCTTTCTTTTCTTTTTTCCTGTACAGCTTAGTGGCTTACGCGACTTTGGTTTCGTGGAAGGTACACGTCGACCATGCTCACTGATATCTTTAACAGCTTCATCCTGCTCAAGTTCAAATAATTTGGGGCGCATACAAGGTAACTTCCATCAATATATTGTGACGACTTTCTTTATGATTAGATAGAAGGACACTCGAGGCAAATCCTATGTTTTCTGTCGTAGTTCATTTCATTGTTTCCTTACTTTGTAGGACTTATGCTGAAACATTGAGGTTAGACTCCCCGGGAGTATTGCAAATCATTCTGTACAAAGAAACTGAATGAGCATAAACTGACTGAAAGTGGTGTACATTCATGATAGAAGAAGGCATACTGTTTTGTAGAGTTGCTTTGTACTCGGAAGACTCTGTATTTTAGCAGGAAGAGGTACATGCGAAATTGGTGGTGATCTTTGCCGGGTGGAAGAAGGTGACGAGTGGGAAAGTATACATGAATCCAGTCCAACAATCAAATGTGCAGAAAGTACACTTCCGCGTTTCCGGGCTCCGCCACCACCAGGGCTCAATCAGTAATAATAAGAGTCTAGCCAAAGAATCATCCAAGATAATTGTTTTGGCAATAGTGCTGTAATTACTTTATTCATATCTTATCAACTCCATGTATGCATAGTGATATTCCACTGTTTTTGTTGTCCATGTCTAGTTTGCACAACATTTTCATTGTAAGAAAATTTCAGTCATTTAGATTGACATTTCCGGCATATCTCGCTTCTAAGAATATCTAACACTCGACGTTATACTTACTAGTCAAAGTCCATACCACACAAAATCAGGACATATTTTTTAAACTTCAGTGGCAGTTTATCCGATAAACTGTAAAAAACAAAATTAAATGAAAGTTATTCTCTAGGTGTCGATCCTTTTTCGCAATTTCTGAATAATGCTAAAGCATCGAGCTTCGTATTAAAATAACCGGATTCATTGTATGGAAGTGTAAGTAATCAGTTCTGAGTAGGGTGTTTAACGAATTATTGTAAACAAAGTTTTTTTTTCCCATACCATATTTACTCAGTTTAGTTTACTGGTCTATTTTACGCGTACCTGTAAGAGCTATAGGTCACAGCTTTGCATAATTTCGAGTATTTTTATGCTAGCTTTACTCTGCTTAACTCAGCTCTTTTACTTCTTTTGTCCAATAAGTGATCAATAATTTCGTGTAAAAGATGATGTAAACAATTTCCTGAATAATAAATTTCAGAGACGAACTTGAATCGGCTGGTCGCCAATCCTCATATGATCCTGTAAAAAACACAAACGTCTGCAATACAATGTAAGATAATATCCCAGTCTGAATAAGTTGAACTTATAAGATTCTTAAATCATAATGTCACTAAGTGAGTAAAGAATACAAAGATGGAAAGAATACTAACGACAGAATGGAAAAATTAATGAAATGTTAATTCCCTGATAAAGAATATTTTTTTCAAATCGTATTCTACGAAATTTCTTTAGGTTTATATTTCTTCCCCAAATATATATGGTGGTTTGGAGTCAAGACACGTTCACATAGATAAAATTAGGTCATAAAATACAACTTATCACTTGACAAATTAAACAAAATACAAACGGAAAGACTTATTGATGCCTACCAATCTCCTTGTCCGTACTATTTGCACCTATCACCTATAAGTTGGCACCAAAAAGCTTACTAAGATGCAAGTTATAGTAATTTCAGCAGCAAAGATACTACCAGGAATTAAGCAATTCGAGAGTGTCTCAGTCCATGGAAAGAGATAAACTGCGAAATTGCATAAGTCTTACATAATCTGGGATGGAGGAACTGGCAGGTTGAGTTCAATTTGTGCTGCTCACAACGCGAGGAAAGACAATTTAATAAAGCAATCGCTAACAATAAAGAAAGTACAGTTAAATCATTAAATTAATTTATGAGCTATTATATCATATATAACATACGAAAAGCAAGTTCCTGTTCCCAAGCAAAAAAGGTTATGCCGATGGAGGAAGTTGTACCTGAAACTGCTGTATGTTACCTTCCGGCAAATTTAGTGCAATTAGCTGGATAGGTTGACTACCCGTACCAATCGGTAGCTGTATTGGTTGTCCGATTTGAGTGGCCTGTACAACTGAACCTGTTGCTAGTGCTCCATCTGAGGACCCAACCTAGGCATAAGCATCAAATTTATTCTAGATATATATATATATATATATTTCCAAATAAGAAATTGGACCAGTTTAGATTTTCAGTCTTTTGCAATAAAAAATATTTTCTACGCAAAAAAACTAGTTTAAATACTTGTAAAACATATTGGACATTTCCATTAGTAGATATCATGCCATTGGAATCTGTAACAATCCCTTGCACTTCTTCAGAATGTTCCTGCTGTAACATACAAATGCGTTACAAAAAGAGAAAAATTATCTCTATGCTCAATTTCAGAAAGTCAGAAAAGTGACAGCTACTAGTCCGAACACGCAAGCCACCTGCATGTCTGTATGTTTTGTCCGACATTGAAACTCTAAGCAAAATTTTTCACTATCATGATCGAATCTGCCATGGCGCCGAGGCGAAAAGCAGAAGTACACTGTCGCATTGGTTAACAAATTCCATTCTCAGCTACGACCCGTGATGCATAATATAAACAAACTGATGCAGTACTAAAGGTGCAACCTTTGCAGGCAGGTGCTGCAGACAAAATGTGCAGTAATTTTTAGCCACACTCAATTTCTCCACATCTACTTAGGATAAGATGAGCAGAAAAGAGGTGAATAAATTAGGAGGCCATCTTAGAAAATTGAATTTGATCCCCAAAAGTTGAAGGAAACCAATTTAGTAGCTGCAGAAAGTAAACGAAATAGTTATCAATTGGACGCAACTGGAGAAAATAAAGGAAAAGTAACTTACACGACTATTTGTCTGTGATGGCCACCTTGGATCTTCTCGTGGAACGATATCAATTAAGAAATCAAACATATCGTTCCTAGAAGAAAAAATTTTTTTAGAAAATGTGAAAAATACCAGTGCTTGAAAGTGAAACTTTTTTTTTTTGAATTAACATTCTTAAAATAGGTAAACCTATCACTTAGCCATAAAATCAATAAAAAACTGTCAGAAACTGCCATGCTATGTTTAGGGCAAAGCTATCACCTGGCTACAGCTTGAGAAATATCTGACTTCTGAAGCGTCTTTCTTTTATTATCTTCTGTATGTTTCCAGGCACTTAGTGTCAATTCTTCGACAAAAATTTCTGATGCTTTTGCAAGTAAAATGGGTGTTTCTGAACCAATCATCTAAAAATAATATGGAAGGATGAGGCAAAGACTTAGAACTCTTAAGCAAAACCTTTCTCGTCATATGAACATACAGCAAAAAAATGGTAAAAGCTACTAAATCATGACAGTAAAGAGAAACTTATACTGTTTGTTTTTATTTGTTAATAATATTCTAGGATAAGAATTCACGAGAAACATTAAGGAGTGCTAAAATCCGATTCAAACTAAAGTTTTAGTTTGCCGAAAAGAAAAGATGGTAATGGAATAAGTTATCAAACTTGCCATCCTCTTGACATCGTCATCTAGTTTCATAATCTTCTTTATTCTTGCCAGGGGTAACTGCAGTTCCTGATGGCGGCTTGCTTCACGCAGTGTTTTCTACAATGAATTTCGTAACAATTTAAACCCTACTTTTGCTTCAAAATTATTTTAAAAATCAAACAACCAAAGAAGATTGCCTCTTAAACCACACATCATTTGCACGAAAGTATTCATAAATCTTACATAGCAAATTCAAAGTATTTATGGATTAAATCTCTAAGATTTACAAAACACAAAAGATTTAAAATGAATAAATAGAGTTAGATGAAATTGTGAAAATGAACTAACTGGATCAAGCGCATCAATTTTTGCTCGAATACGAGGCCAAAACGAAGCCATTTCCTGATCAATATCATATATACCACCCTCTTTCCCAAGTTGTATTTCATCATTATTTTGCTCCTGAAAAAGTGAAAGTGACATTTTAATATGTGACAAGATTGATGTATCACCACTAATATCAATATTAGGAATTATAGCAGTGACTTTTTTGTAATGCAAAAGAAGGCTTCCTCATCTTTTGCATCATCATATATCACAACAGAATTGTTACGGAAGAAACGGTGCCAGTGATAAGGAAAGAATGGAAAATGAAGCGAAGTACCTGCGAAGTGGACAATTCAGCTTGAACAAAATGTGGTTTATCATCCTCCATCATTTTCTGTATGAACAATTCGCCATCATTAACATGCGACTGCTGATGTTGACGGTGTTCGCCATTTGTTGTTGTCATCGATGACAAAATAAATGGCGACTTATTATTATTGCTAAAAGCATTAGAAAAATCGGAATATAATATGTAATAAAAGACAATCTCATAAGGGAAGTTCCTTAAATTCCATATTAATATGTTCATTAAAACAATATTTACACAAGGAGATATTTTGATACCCACGCAGTCAGTTATGCGAACTTTCCTTTTCTAAATCTGATTGCAATACAGCAAATGTGAT
The DNA here is from genome assembly GCA_003012265.1 of Setaria equina. Taxonomy (NCBI): domain Eukaryota; kingdom Metazoa; phylum Nematoda; class Chromadorea; order Rhabditida; family Setariidae; genus Setaria; species Setaria equina. The sequence continues at coordinate 79,134 of PQVD01000680.1, read as the reverse complement.
TTAATATATTTATACTACTCTAGGTACAGTAATCATGTTTTCATTGTAAGACTTATTGGAAGATGTTTAATTTGAATGTGTTTCTTAGTAGTTTGCAATTTCACCTTTAAAAGAGTCATCACTGGTAAGAGTCGATTTGCCCCGTTGGAAATAGAGTGGGGCAGAGGGTCATTTTATGGCAATGATTAAGCACAAAAGAAAGGGCTTAGATAAAATTGAGATTAAACTTCTAAGGAAAGCTCACAACGACAATCAATCTCTTCCAATCAAAATATCTGTACTTAGCAGTCGACTAAAAAAACACTTAGTCTTCCTATCGATAAGAGTAAAATGAAGAAAGAATAAGACAAGGAAGATATTCATTAAACCTAATATACATAAATGATTTTCTCTGGTTGCAATAAAGATAAGCTAATGAAGTTATCACTTTTCACTTTCGATATCAGTCCAATCAATCATCGCTATCTACCATATGCATATGTCTATTCTCTCCCCTCTTCACCTGAAATTATTTAAACTTCTACATTCAATTGATTTCGTATCGCTGTTAAGCTTTAAGCTATTTTGCTTAATTTTTCCTGCCAGTTATATTTTTATAACTAATTTTATTCTTTCTCATGTAATTTAAAAATCCAAATCATCATTATCGTATCAACTTTACTATTCCTGTATCAATTTGTATGATCTATTTTGATAATATTTGTATAAAAGAGAGGCAAGGAATTCATTTACCCACTTGTTATGAAAGTAGATTTAATTTGTTTCGTAAAGTTAGAGAATTAATTTGTTTTACAACAAATCCGTTTTCTCTTAGTTAAACTTCAAAAATACTATCGCTAACGATTAGTTAACTTACTTTTGTAAATACTAGTTTTCATTACGAAACATCACTTTTCTTTTTCCTCCCTTGAAATGATTTTTTTCTGCCTTCAATTATTTTTTTTTTCTTTTTTGCCAAAAATCGGAAACGAAAGAAGTTTTTGCTATTTTCATTTTCTTTTTTCTCTGTTATCAAAATATACTTAATCAAATTTCACATATTTAAAAAACATTTTTGCCATTGTTTTTTCCCAACATTTATACATTTGGCATCAATTAGAGAGTACTTCTCTTCCCCAATCACATTAATGTCATCATCCTTCTTTACTAATAATACCAATCACGTTGACATTGATCGTCAAATCAATCAACATAAACTTATATTGCTTGTTGGAAGAAATTGTTTTCTTCGCATTGACATTTTCGCACTTACACTGGAACAAAAAGTATTTTCAAAAAAAAAGAATGAAATTTTTTCAAGTAATAGCGATCAATCAACAATATTCATTTCTACTTTATTTCAATTCAATTTTAACTATTAGTTGTAAGTACTATCATTTTTGTTCTAATTTAATACAAAAAAACTAAAATTTCAATTTTTTCAGATGATTTTTCTGTTGGGAAAGATTGACTTAATTATAAATTAACTCATTTGTTTTATTTCTTTATTATTTTAAAATATGATTTTATATTCTGAGGCGATAGCTTCATATAACATCAATTATCATATTTCAATATCATTTAATACCTCAAAATGGATTTTCATTTTTTTTCACCTGTGATAAGCACGTTATTTTACATAATTGTACATTTGTATTACTGATAAATTATTGCTTGAAAAACTATGACTTTGTAATAGAATGATAAGTTGTTAAGATGGTAGTTTGTCCTTTTTCTTGTTTTTAAATGGAAGAAATTTCACAGTGTGTGTGAAATTGCGAGACAAATTAAATTTTAGTAGTTCGTTCGCTTTGCAAATTTCGCTTAGAAAAAAAAAAGAAAAAAAGCTGACTCATCATATTTTCATACTTTCTTCATACGACTACAATGTTTTTTTTTGAGAGGTAACTGTCCTTGACAAAGCATTTTCATTATTAATTTCCTTCCTGGCAAAATATATAACTTTTCTCCTCTATTTCACTTACAAAAAACATCTATAAACAGAATAAATTGAAACCTCTATACCACAAAATTCCAAGCAAAAATCGAAATTTCTCAATTGAATTTCAAATATTCCGTCATTTGAGAATTTAACGGATATAAAATGCAATAAAGGAAATATCGCAATAAAATTCATACAAGATTATCCTATTTTTCTTTAGTATAGACGGTTACATTTAGATATAAGTGAGAGTTTTTACTTCAAGTATATAATTTGTAGTATCTCCTTCATGAGGACAAACTTAAGAATACTCTCGAGAATTGCTTCAAGAAGGCTGAGGAAAAAGATTATAATGCATTGATGCTTCTTTGGCTCTTATTCATTTCATTTTATGATAATAAATTTTGTGATAAATCAAAGTGTAATACAAACAATGTGAGAAAAAAAACTTGTTAGGTAGGGAATTGCACTTCTTGATTATTTTTCAAAGAAATGTGTGGCCAATGAAATAAGTGGAAAAAATTGTTAATATCAGTGGATTATGTAATATCAGTGGCATGGAGTGTTTGTTTACTTGTTTATTCAGCTTCAAGCCAATCTAATTTTTCAGGTTCCAACTTCTCTTCCACATAACTCGTTGATTGCATTAATTTATGATCAGATTTATTCAACATCTTTCCTCCATAGCTTCTCCAGAAATCTTATGGGAATAAATTCAATCTAAATGTTTCATCTAAAAGTATAAAGTATTTGAACGGAATACTTCTGCTATTAATAATAATTTTTCAAAACAAATGATTTCATTTTTATATAAAAATATTAAAGGTTTTATAGTTTGAAAAGATAATTCCAATGAAATTCTTTTGCGTTCAGGAATATGTATATTTGTGAAAACTTTGAAAATCAAAACCGGAATTTCCTTATCTATTCCCAGCATTGTCACCATTGTTAAGTTCTAATGTTTGTTTGTAAATCAGCTTGTAACAAGTTATAGCATTATTTATGTATAGTACTGAAGAGTGAAAGATTTTACTACTTCACTAAAGTTTGCAATGGCAAATTTTAAATAACGCATATTTTTCTGCTTTTTAACACTTACTATTGCATCATTATTTTGATTTTCTATTGATTGTTGTTAAACTTCACATAGAAACTTTAAAATATATCACGCAGACTGCACAAACTTTAAAATTGATCATGAAGCGTTTTCCATTTAATAAAAAGGAAATCAAAGAATATGTTAGTTCCATCTCGCCAATTCTCTCATTTCCATTATATTTACAATTAAAAATTTCTAGAAAAGAAAGTAAAAAAATTTAGTCTGAAATGATTTGTTTCTTGAAGAAAATAATTTTTCTAACATAAAATAATAGAAAATAATTTGTCCAGGTATGGTTTCTCCTTATTCATTTTTTTCAATGGTTTTTTATGAGATTTTTCTACACTTGAATCCTTAAAATTTGAGCCTTAATTTATCAGGATCAGGATAAATTTAGAAGCACTGCAGAGATAAAGAGAAGAAAAATTTATTCGTATCAGAATGTTTAGTATAACAGACAACTTTCAGTTAAATCAAAGAGAAAAGAAATAATTTTCATTACATCAATGTCGCTGACTCATGAAGTTAAAGAGTTCAGTTTCATATTAAAAATAGCAACAGTTTTGTGGCTTCGAGAGGCAGTTCGATCCTACATATTAAGAAATCAAAAGAACTCTCAAAAAGTTATAACATCAAATGACGTTTGTCATTAAGATCAGTTATTATTGTTTGATTCTATCACTAATTTGAAGGATTATGTTGAATTAAGATAGGGATGGTTGCTAAAGAAGAGTTAAAGGTTCTTAGAGCTTTAATAAAAAGTAGAACAAATGCTAGAATTATTACATTAATTAGACAGTAAGAAAAAGTGATGTTCCAGTAGCATAAGTATGAGATAAGGATAAAAAAGGATTTTATGGAAAGGACCTTAAAATCATAAGATGGAAGTGGTACTACTATAAGTTATGCATTTCTGATCATTACAAAAGAAATTTGAAATCGTTTAATTAATATAATACTTGTTACAGATAAGTATTGTAAATAGGAAATTTTAGAGCAAATATATTCAGCTTATTCGTTACAATGTTAATGTAACTTGAGCTTATGCTACTACTTTTGTTTTCAGGATATATATATGCAATTGATATGTAGTAAGAAATAATTAAGAATTTAATACATCATTGCTTATTTTCAACTGCTACTCTTTGCCTTTCATTCAGCTTCATCTAAAGCAACTGTTGCCGATTCCCAAAGGAGTAATTTAAAATTTTGAAATTTAACAGCGGCAGATTTTGCCGTGAAGCATGTACTCCCTATATGAGGAGCCAAAGATGCATATTTCTTTCGAAAATCTCGGAATATTCCAAGTTATTTTCTTGAACTTTAATTTATAAGAATTATTTACAACTTTGAATCATTTTATATTCATTTACAGCAAACTTTTTCCGAATGATGAAATCTTCAAGATGTATTTTTAATAACTGTATCATTTGAGATTTTCATTCATCCGGTTGCTTCAAAAGTTTTAAAGTGAAACATTAAGGAAGATAATTTTTGTTGAAATGCATGGTAAGGGAAATTGGGTGTTTTCATTATTATATCAGTTCTGTTTGTTAATGATATTACTTTACCATATGATCTAAAATTCCAAACTTTATTTCTGAATTTAATCAATGATTCTGAAATTTAGTTCAAAATAAAGATCGAAATTCTGGATTTGAATTTAAAATTTAATCACAATTTTTAGTCCAAAAGATTTCGGTTCAAAAATCTTAAAATTTACTCAAAAATTTGATATTTTAATGTGAAATGATGAGAAATTTGTTCATTTCTAGAAATAAATATGAAGAAAATTAGAGGTGAAGAATTTAAATTATTCAAACAACTATCCAAATATTGTTGCAAACAGTAACAAATTGCCAACTATTTCACTCCTTCAGTTTAATGTTCACTTATTTAACACGTATGACAGCCGATGACACTTTCCCTTCCCTTCTTTAGTAACTTATTCATAAACTCACCTTTTCTTTCATTTCAACCTCCTCTTCATTAAAAACATCAAACACACTGAGTGTGTTCGTCTGTCTGTCTGTCCGTCTGCATATGTGTGTGTATCTGTTGTCTGTCTGTACGTCGACGTCAACGTCAACGTTGTATTTGCCGAATTTCAAGATGAACCAACCAGCAATCACCAGTTTTCTGCCCCGGTACGAGTACGCGGAGGCAGGGGCACACACATCCGTAGTCTCAGCTGCAATCTCAACCCAGTACCAACACCAGTGGCACCAATGCCACCAGCGGCACCAGTAGCACCAGCGGTACCATCGGCACCATCCTCGTACATATTTCAAATCATCACTCATCATCAACACCGTCATTGACACCACGCATATTATTATTATTCATAGACCACTGAGCAGCGTAATCCTTTCAACCTGTCCTATTACCATGGTCACTAATTACTATTACCACTACAACTATTCTTTATTATTGTTATTGTTCTTGCTGTCCTCTAACAAAAATTAAAAGTTCAAAAAATTAAAAGTAATTTGAAATTCATAATAAAATTATGTGGATTATATCCTTGTTGTTTATTACACTAAGTTATAATCATTTATTTTATTACTAATTAATTGTACTTCTTTGTGCACAGCAGTATTGATTATCATTCCAATCATCGGTCTTATCACAAACCATTTAAACGATCATTTATCTTTGTAAACATTCAAAGAAAGAAAAAAAATTTCTTATTGCAGGTCGAATGGATCACTTCTTGCTAGAGAAGAAATCTTCTTATTTTACTGCTGCTAATTGTCGAATTTTTATTGTCAGATTTTCGATGTCCTTTTTCTGAAGATCCGGAAAATTTTTGCAATATATATTTCCGGAAGTGATACGAAAGCATTACTGCTCTAGCAAAACTGAGTACTTCCCCGACCTCTTTAAATGGGTAATAAACAAAGTTCGAGTTGTTTGAATGGTTCAACACGACTTGAAAAGTATGGTTTGGAACGAAAAACCACTTTACGCCAAAATTTCCTATGCAATTTGTTAAGGAAATCACGTTGGATCACGACATTTTTCACGCGACCAAATCTGGCTAATGTTAGTTTGCTCTTAACAGTTTGCCCAAATAACACTACGAAATATTCGAATGTTCAATTTTTTCGTTTACAGGAAGTCAATATTTTATATATTTAACTATTATTGTAATATTATTTCACATTTTCATCCATATTTTACCCAAATTTTCTGAATCACAGAATAAAATTGACTTGAAAAGAAGCTCATACCTCAAGAACCACCCGTAATTTCTTCATATTCACATAATATCATTTGAAAGAGAGAGAGAGAGGGAGAAGGAAAGAAAGAGAAGTGATAATGCATTTTATGTAGAGTGAATAATTTAATGTTGTTTTGACCTGTTAATAAAAATGTTAACGATATGCTCCGAGAACATGTAAAAGAGAAATTTCAATTATTTTTAACTAAAACTTTTTTTGTTTTTTAAAATTAGGGTATATTAGGAGTTATAAGTCCAGTGATCATCTCTTCCTCGTTCTTGTAGGTAGTTCAGCTATGGTAACAAATTATGGTCTCATTTTTCATTTTGATTGATAATATAAAGTAGTTTATTCCACTTCATTTGACAAATAAAAAAATCGAAATGGCGGCGATTAATTAAGGAAACAACAAAATAATCGATTAGTTTCATCAAATATCAGTTTGGGGAAGAAAAGAAAAAGTTCCAAGACATAAAAAGAATCAAATTCTTAAATTCGAAATAACGCGACTGTCGAAACAAAAGGAATACTAGCAAAAAATTAGTATGCCTAATGAACATGAATAGATAATATGTTAATGAAATTCATTTTAATGAAGTTGAATACTTTTTTCTGAATTAAACAAGTATTTAAGTAATAAATTATCCAATGACTAATGATCACCACCTGCATGTTGTGACCTTTGTTGGCAAAGAAGAATGAGAGGCGAAACAAAAAATTTTCAAATTTTATTGACGGAGAAGAAAGAAACTTTTCTTCACTTCCTTAATCTATTTTTAAAATATCTTAAAAAAATTTATATAATGCATATATACTAAACGCAGTTCCATTTCTTGATGATGCTACTGATAATGATATCACTATTGATTATTTTAAAGCTATCAGGATTACCGAGTCTTCGCAGTGTAATGGACGTGCCACTATCAATAATACTGTTGCATATCAGACAGAAAAAAATTAAAAAACAAAAAATCTCCAAATTTATCGATTCTAATGAAATAATTTCATGATTGAGAATTAAAGGAAAAATTATTGATCAAGCAAACAAATAACCAATAACATATATTTTGCTAAGTTTTATGAACAAATGAAGCAAAATATTTCTACCATAAATTTTGTATAACTGTTAAATTTACCAAGTGATTTAACAGAAAGAAGCACAAAAAATATAAGAGAAAAGTGAGAAAGAGAACGAGATTTATAGATTGAAAAGGTAACATTAACATTAATAAATCCAGTTTTAATTTTAAACTACCCTCCTCCTTCTCTTTCCTTTTAGTACATGTAAAATTTGCCCAAAACTAGCACTTAATATAATCAGTCAGGTTTATTTTCCACCTTCTCAAACATTCTACCTGTCCTACCTGGATAACTAAATTTATTTGCTACTTTTAAATTCCCACAATTCAATGCTATACGCTATTCATTCCTTTCCTAACCTACCTGTATTCTTATTAAAACAAGTTTATATTCTTTTCTATTCTTTTCTTTCCAATCTCTACTATTCATTATTAATAAGAATACTTTGTGGCATTTATTCATTTCATTTTATTCAAAATCAAAATAATATTTTATGAATGATTGCCTAATAGAAATGCTGTCGTCATGAATACTTCTAAACAACCAATTAAGTGGTATATTTGTGCTAAACGTGAGGTAATTTATTCATTTGCTTTATTAAATATCTAATATTTTACTGATGATTGTTTAATTTGTTGAGTATGAATTACCTTTGCTTTCTTATTTTTCAACCATATACTAAAATTTGTTATGTAAGTTAAATTATGATACTATTTTTTGTTAATTAAATAGAAACAAATCAATGCCAACTTGTTTTCTCAATTTTTTCAAAATTAATCTTAGTTTTTGCTCCTTCTTACCGTCATTAGTTCTCACCACTTTAGAGAAAACTGAAGACAAATCATCGTTTTTTTAAAATTGAAAGATAAAGGTCAATAGGTCATTTTTTTCAATCCCAACAGGAAAGAAAGATTGCCGTTGAGCTGAAATAAGTGCATCAGTAAGGCAGAGATTTGAGTGATGACTGGAGAAAGAAGAGTTCTGCTTTTTTAATTAAAAAATAAAAATCAAAAAAAAAGATTCCGAAATCAATTCTTAGCCAAAAAAGTACCAAGCTTTAAACATTTCATATGTATTTATGCATATATATGAAATACTTCAAAAATTATTTTTAAAAAATGAAACTTCTATTTAGCTAACATCAATAGTATACTTTTTTTTTCCAGTTTTTGAGTTTGTCTCACGCTGCTAGATATTAGGGTAAAAAATCATTTTAAAAATAATTTAAAAAAAAAGAAGTGTAAAGTTAGATAAAATTAGCAGACGAAAACTGAGATATAACGAAAGAACTGAAAGCGTAACAGTTGAAACAGTTACTATCCATATTAAAAAATCAAGAACTTTAGCAAATTTCAATCTTGAAGCATAGTCCTAGTTGAATCTAATTCTCATGAAATACTTTATTTTTTTATTTGTCCAAGCAATTTACGAAAATTTGATAGTTATTTTAAAATTTTCATTATTTTTCTATTTCAGGAATTTATCCTTTTTTTTTTAAAAAAATATTAATCACCATTTGAAAATAATTCCATATTTGATGGAGAAAATAACTTCGATTGTTTCTCTTATTACTGCTTTCTTTTAAGACATTTTTAATTAGAAAGTAAATTTCTTGAATGTTTTTTTGTTATAACGATTAGTGATAAAACTTTCCATATCCATTATTCGCATAACTTCTTTATTACTCTCCAATAAATTTCTCTTTTCTTTTTTATTACAAATCGTATTTTTTTACTAGAACTGTCATCAAAGTTTTATTCCTACCAGTTATTATAAATGTAAATTAAAAGAGATAATGCTGGTGTTACAAACAGATAAAAAAAATTTCATTTTAAAATAGTGACTTAAATTCCTCTTCTTTTTTTTTTTTTTGAATTCGTCTTTTTCTTGTAATAAATCAATTAAAAAGTTTACTTTTGTACATTTCGTCGCTATAATAGAAAATTTTTGTTTACATTTATCACAGATTTGCTCAAAAGATTCTAAGTTGTAAAAGTATAAAATTTGGAGAAAGTTTCGTCTCATTATGATTCCATACTTTTTCATCTCCAGGATACTTTTCCTGAAACTGAAGTAACTTCATAAAGTATTTTAATTTTCGTTTAAAAGGAAGGTAAGATAGATTGAATTGAATGCTAAGTCATTATTTGTAATTTTTCGAATTTTAATTTTCAATTTTCTTACATTTCGTGTCCAATTTATGATTTCTTCCTAATTGGAGCCGAATTAAATTGATATTTGAAAGCGATGTTGTAATTATTTGTATTGTAATCAGCGTCTAATTAACTGATTAGTACGTTTGAAATTTATTTCATACAAATAACTTATGTAAACATATGTTTGTAATCTTTGGTTGTTGGTTTCTGTGTTTCTATACCTTTTTTACCGTGGAATTTGAAATTTAAATTTAAATCAAGAACAGTAGAAAGTTAGGTTAAATTAAAACTTAACTAAATTTCATTGATTAATTTGCCAACTCTTAATTCTTCTGGTTTATGAATAAGATTAAGATTCTTGAATTTCGATTGTATTTTTTTAACATTTCTGAGATGCATTAGAAAATTAGGCGATAATTAAATAAATAGAAAGTTGTTTTTAATTTGAAATATCGCTATTTCTCCTTAATGTAATTTAGATTAAATTTAACGATATTTCAATTAATAGTTGATAGGCACAACAGCTGATCGTTGAACATAGAATTTTAAAATCAGTAAATTAATTTCTGATTCCAAACTTTGATTTTAATCAAGGTCATTTCTTCTTCTTCAAGAGAGGATAGACTGAATGTGTACTCAGATATACTGAAATACTTAATAAGCGGATAATTTGTTCTATTTGACTCACTAAAATTTCAAATATTAAAAATTGAAGCCAAATAATTGTAGGACTAATCTTTACAATTTTTTGAACATTTTGAAAAAAAGGAGAAAAAAGTTCGCAAACAATTGTTATTTCAAGGTGAAATAAATCCTTTCGTTTACTTAAAGTGCGAAGGATTAAAATAATTTCTACGCTCTTATCAATAACCTTGCAGTATTTCATTTCCTTTTTCATTATTGTTAATTTTTCATTTATCGAAGGTAGAAAAAGTATTTTTTAGCATTTATTAAGATGCAACAGTTTTCAAGTTAGAGCAATTGGCAAATTTATGAATTTAAATTTTGTTTTAATTTAATTTTTCCTTTTTGTTCAAAAGCGAATTCTGCTGAAGAAGATACAACTGAAAATAACAAATTGATTAAGAAGATAGGATGTCATAAATGTCGTGGCTGCAATGGAACTGAAGCAAAATTCTGAATTGTAAAATTGAGAAGCGATCTTTGTAGATTTGAAATTTTCAAATTATTAAATTATTTTAAATTTCCAAATTATGGAAAAATGGATTTTAAATTCCTTCTATACAGCGAAGTTATTTGACATCATTTTTCGAGAATCAGTTTTAAGATTATATTTTCATTAATGAATGATACTTCCGGACATTATCTTTGCTCATTTCCTGTTGATAATAAGAAGAGATTTTAAATCAGTGATTCATTCAAAAAATATATATATATATATGAAGTAATTTTTTTTCACTTTTTTTGCTTTTTGGAGCCATAATCTTCTACTAAGACAAGATAAAATTAATTAAACGCCAAAAGAAATGACTAAATTCAATTTTCTCTTCAAAACAAAAAAAGTAAAAAAACCATTATTCATTATCTTTTTCTGCGAAGATTTTCGATTTCGAATGAGTACTTAGTTCTTCAAATGTGTTTCTTCTTCACTCTATCCAAGAATTGCATGCGAAAGCTTGACGTTGATAAACTATTTGATAGTAATGAAAAGATTTCCTCCAGTTTCGAACCCTTTCAGTATTCAGAATTTTTGCACATCTGTTAGGAGTAGTAAAAAATAAGTTTATTTTTGAAATTTCGAGAAACTAGCAAAATGAAATTGAAATATTTAAATGTTTACTCAAACGTGAAGTCCATTTGCACAACTATTTAGAGTCATAAAAAATTTTGGTAATTCCAAGATATTGCTAATACTATGAGAAATATAATACGTGGAAATATAATATATTAAAATAATTTTCCATAAGTTGAAAGGGAATCGAAAGCATGAATACTGGAATTTGATTTTGAGTAAAGAAGATATCGTTGAATTTTTTGGAATTAAATTTTTGACTTAATTAACTATTAGTTTGATTTGACATCATTGTTGAAATATTATTTCGATTGTCTTTTCCAACAACAAACATTATGATTTATGAAGTTTTAGATAAAATTGGTAGCCATGAAAATTACAAAAATAATTGTTTTAAATTGGAAAAACATTTGAAGCTTTAATTAAGTAATAAAAGGAAACGACCTTGTAAAATTTCGCTTAGAATATTATTACCACTTCGGTATTTAAATCCGCATTCACTCGTATTCAATTAAAAATCCAAATAAAAAAGCAGAAAAATTTAAACAAAAAAAGACATTTTCGACTTTTTCTTTCGAAATTTTTGCGTTCAAGATTTAAAATTATTTTTTTTTTTCAAAATATTTTAGTTGTTGAAAAGATATGGTGGCGGTAAAATCCTTTGACTAAAATGCTCATTGTGTATTCTTAAATTATCAGCTCATTCAAATCAACTTGATCAATTAATAGCAATTAATTTTAATTGTTAGGATTACACCAGTTTTATCTTTTCGGAATTTTGCAACAAAAGAAAAAATGGAGGAAAAAAAAATTGGTAAAGAATCTAATTTCTAACGGTTAAATTGTTGCTTATAAATTATTCAGATAGCAGCAAAACTGTTAGAAAGCTTCAACATAGCTGAAGTAACTGATGAGTCTTTCTTTCATAAATAAAAAAAGTTTTGAATAACTCAAAAATTTAAATAAAATATAAGAATTCTTTCAAAAAATAATGTGCCAAATAGAAAAATTAAAAGAAAAAAGAGACAAAAATGTGTAATTAGATGCCAGAAATGTTTGTCCATCATCCCGAAAACGTTCAATTGTTTATCGTTGATAATTTATGTCATGCGGTTTTGTTCCAAAATTCTAAGATATTTCGCATACTTGGACGTAATTTCAACATTCCTCATCACCTCACTATGTTGAAATATGGGTGACTTCCGTATCTTCAGTTTTTTTTTTTTAACTATTAACACAAAATAGCAACAAAAAAGTGCTAGATGTTTCATTTCGTTTTAAATTTTGTCACTCTTTAAGTAATCATTTTAAAAGTTTCCTTATACTATGATTAGTTCCGTTTTTTCTGTAAAATTCTTGTCATTTTTAGAGACTTGAGGGCAATCAGTTATCATCAGACTTCTTGTGCTTTTGATGTTTAGAAAAAAAAAAAAAAAGTTATTGGAATGAAATGGCGTTCAATTGAATGGAAAGAATTTGAAGAAAGACAATCAGAATTAGAAATTTGATTATGAATATTTTCGATGCATAAAATAGATATTGAGGCTATCAAGAAGGAAGCTGTGATGTGATAATTTAGAAGGTAATTCAGTCATATGAATGATCTTTGAGCGATAATTTTGATAATAAACAACGTAACACAACTCAATAACTTAATTATATTTCACATAAGTATTAATTTATCGTTTTAATTTCAATTAACTTTATTTAACAAATGCAATTTGCAGTGTGTAATATATCACAATATATTACACTGTTGATTGACTCACTATTATATACATTCTTCTAATCATTATTTTTATACTGATCTAGAGAACATATTTGATTGGATTATTATTAAAACAATGTATAACCATCTTCATATAATTGTATATAATAATCATTATTTTTATAATGATAATACATCCTCACAAACTTCTAAATTGAATTTAATTAACTAAAGTATGTGTATATTGAGGTCTTATATTAATTGAATAAAATCAATTTCAGATTGTCTTTTTTATATAATTGTTTTTAATAATATTAGGATATGTAACTACAATTATATAGGATAATTATCTTAATATAAATTGAAATTGAATAATAGTAGATATACGTTAATTAATAGTAGATATACATTAATTAAGTAATAGTAGATATACAACTATGATTCTATAGAATAATTATTTTATTAAGGCCATTGAAACTATAACAAGTGAAATTCGTACAGAGAAGAATATTTTTATAATTAAATAAAAAGCACTCAAGGTAAAGCTTTTTTTCGTTCTTTTTTATTTTGCAAAGCAGAAATTTTGATATCATTAAAGGGTTTCATTTGTGGAAAAGATTGATAATACCAATGAAAGTAAGCAAGTTTTAAAAAAAGTAAAGAATTATTTAGTGATGTCACTAAAGTGGTCTTTTTTCAAATATTTTTTAAATTATCAATTATCATAGTCGACTTTTTGTTATTGTCACTTCAGCAAAACTGTATATTCGAGATCTTCGTAGCAGTACTGGAGTGATTTCCTTTTGTGGATAAATTTATAAATGTTCTGCAAGTCTTAAGCATCGAATAGGTTTAATAAATTATACTTTCTACCAATATCAGTTCTGTTCTATTTCGTTTCAATGAGTGAAATTATTAAAAATTTAAGAGAGCTCAAAACTTTGCCGTTAAAAAAAATTATGCTACTAGCGCTTTAAATGAAAATGTATTCAGTCACAACCATAGTGAGTGGCTAAATTTCGATTGCATTTATTTGAAATAATCCGATGCATTCTCATAAAAAACCATTCAGTGGATCAAAATTTTTATATAT
>PQVD01000680.1:49471-65058 GCA_003012265.1 Setaria equina | reverse complement strand
TTTTTTTTCAATTAATAAATAATCATTGATAAAGTAATAAAGGAATTTTCTCAGGTAATAATCTATTTGTACTGTTTGTTAGTAAGTTCAAAGGATTTGATAATAATATGCCACATTGAATTTAAAAAAACAATAAATTTTTTTTGTTAAACTTACCACGTCTTAATAAATTCTGAAAAAAGAGAACAGGACAAAGTAGTTAATGCACATAAAATAAAATTCAAATCTTCATAAAAAATGTAATCCCTCGCTTGATTAGCCTTTTTCTTCTAAAATTTAAATATAAAAAAAGTTAAACGAATCAATAAATTTTATTCTAATTCATTAGAAAAAAATGATGTATAAGAGTGAATAATTATATGTTAAAAGAATGTAAGAATTGTCCCTTTTTCTATAGGTCAATAGTTCTGAAATGAGATGTAAATTAAAAAAACAGCTCTATTGGAAAAAAGAATTGTAAGTTTTGATGAAAGAAAGTTGAGCAATACATTCCTATGATTGCAATAGATCTTCCATAATTTCATAATTCTCGTTTTAGTCATAGAAGCTTCTCTTTGTAATCTTTAAATATCAGTGATGGAATCGTTGAATACTAGCAATGAAATCTTTCAGTTAAAATGTTAGGATCTTTAAATATCAGTGATGATATTCGATATCACCTTATTCTATCATATTTTTCGTTTTCCGTGTGTCTAACAAAATAAGTTTTTGTTTGTATTTATGATTCGCAATTTTTTTTTTTTCTCAAAAACACCGTGCAAGAAGTTTTGTACTTTGTTGTATATCTTAACTTGAATATCTTCTAGTCTTGTAAAACTTAACTCCAACTTCTTTAACCTTTCCATCGGATAAAACTGAAAACTACGTTAATATCTGTGATCCTCACTGTTCCATCACTTATTATGATTTCTTTCGAAGACAGCATCTGTTGTTTCGATGATCGACATGTCTTCAGTTTGAAATTCCTGCTGTTGCCAGTGCTAGCATTTATCAGCAAGTTTTAAAGCAAAAAGCGGTGAAAGGGAGCATTTTCACTACTTCTTAAAACAATGTGAATTTCCGAGAATTTGAAACTTCGACAGTTGATTTATACAATCCTTCAATTGTTGAAACAAGTGAAATGAGCTAAATATCTTAAAAGTTCCAACTCTTCTAAATTGCCATGCCATGCCTAGTACCTTTCAAGGATGAATTTAAATTTTCATTATATTCCCAAAATCTGTCATAACAGTGCAGTATTTGCAGAGCGGAAGTCATTCACAAAATCGTACTATTACAGCCGTACAAGGAACAGAATGCTCCCTTAAAGATCGTCCGGCTTTACGACTCGATTCACGTCTTGTTTGCAAGTACGAAGTATTGGCTGTCATTGGGAAAGGATCATTCTCACAGGTAACCGCTATTTCAACACGTATTTGAGCAAGGTTACGCATTTTAACGTTAAATTGACCCATGTACCAATTACAGGTCCTTCGGGTACAGCATCGACTCACTCATAAATATTATGCCGTAAAATTGGTTTCATCCGATTGCGGCACTGTAAATAATGAATTATCGATACTAAGTCGTGTACAGCATCCATTTGTGATTAGACTTGAAGAAGTATGTCGTTTCTTCACGTCATTTCCGTTCTGTTAACTGTTTATGCACAAAAGGTGTCATCGCCAGTTACAAGTTTAATTCATAAAAGAAATAGAAAGACGTTGAGATGAAGAATTCTGGCGAACTTATGATATATAAAATCACCTGATATTCAGCACAATAAGCTCTAATATAGATCAGAGTTTTAGTTTAATAAGCTTTGATACAGATCAGAATTTTAGCCTGATGAGTTCGGATTTCCAGGTGTTTAAGTCATCATCACGGTTATTTATCGTGATGGAGATGGCAAGCGGCGGTGAAATGTACAATCGGGTTGTAGCCAAGGGAAGATATTCGGAAGCGGAAGCTCGACAAGCTCTTCGAATGCTTTTAAACGGCCTAGCCTATTTACATGGTATTCGGGTGACACATCGAGATTTGAAGCCAGAGAATCTATTATATAGTGATACGACACCTGATGCTAGGCTTCTCATCACTGATTTTGGCTTAGCGTATCAGGCGCGAACACCTGAAGAAAAAATGACTGAAACTTGTGGTACTCCAGAATATATTGCTCCAGAGGTAGTCTATTTCCCGTCCTTTCTTGTAATTTAACTCGATAAAAGAGGCGAAAATTATTTTTGGGAATTTTAAAGGTTTTGCTTCGTTCCGCGTATACCGAAAAAGTGGACATGTGGGCAGTTGGCGTCATAGCATACATTTTAATGTCTGGCATCATGCCGTTTGACGATGATTGTCGATCTCGACTGTATACACAAATTATCACTGCCAATTATATTTATTATCCTCAGGTCTAACTTTTTCATTTCAGATTAATTATTATCTTTATTCATTTTAGTTTTCTTTAGATGGCAATTGCTGGTTAGTTTCTTTCTAAGGCAATCCTTTCATTAGTGCTTCTTTCTTTTTTATTTTTCTAGTTATTAAAATATTGAAATGTTCGATAGGGTTCAAAAACAGCAATTTCTTATTTAAAAAAGAGCTAGTAGATAATATCAATTACAGTTCTGGTCTGGATCGGAATTAGCAAAAGATTTCGTAGATGCATTGCTAGAAACGGATCCAGATGCTCGATTAAGTGCAACAGATGCCGTTAAACATGAGTGGTTCATGGGGAATCGAAATCATCTGAAAGTAATTATCAAAACACGACCAGCTTCTGAATTCACAACAGTTCAAAGGGTCAGATGTTGCAACTTCAAATGAATTGTCCTAGAAATTTGTGGTGAACATAATCATTCCTCACATTCCATTTTTGGTCATCCCACTGATAACGCGATGATTATTTCATGCATATTGCCACTCTCCGTCTATCTAACCAATTTCATTCCGTTTTATCTTTAATAATCAGTGATAGACAGTAAGCAAAATTGTTCTGTAATTTAATCTTTGACACATATCATATTTTTAACTTTTTCTTTTTCCTGTTCCTTTCCCATCAAATTTTTTCAAACATCTTCGACCATATATTTTTTTTTTTTTGTTAAGCAGAAAATGCAGGATGGATAGATATATATATCTTGGTTCTGAAGTAATTTAGAAATCAAAAAGAATGGAATTTGTAAAAATAATTAGTAATTCAATATGAGGATGGATATTCTATGATTTCATATATAAAAGTGGGTCAAAATTTTTGCTCACAGAATTTTGTAGAAATATCATCTTAGGAAGAGTAAGTACACATAATTAGTGGGGAAATCGGTTAATTGGATGAAATTACTTAACAGTTTTTACAGAATCGCAAAAAATACACACAGTAAATTCGTGCCAATGAGCAATGAATAATGAATTGTAAATAATGTTGCAAAGTACTGTATTACTGGAATGAAGATATTAATGGAATGAGTTTTTAAGTAGTTATTACCGACTAGAATTAATAAAATCATTAGGCTGGGAAATATTACTAACAAAGATAAAATGAAATAATAACTATAATTTCAGACGCGTTCCTCACGATCAATTCGAAGTGTTACACGGTCAGATCACGGGCATCGCGTGGATCCACGTGAAGTAGATCGTTTAGCTAGTGATTTGCAACGTCTAGCGAAATTTCAACATTCAACTAAACACTACGGTTTTTTATAGTCTTCATTCTGTGCGACAGCAAATGAATGATCCAAGAATTCCTGTTACCTTTTAGATATCTACCTTCTCTTTCTGTTCCTAAAAATTTCAGGTTTTATTTCATCCTGAATTATTATTGCATGTTTATGTATGTGATATGTTGATTAACGAATTAATTAACAAGTGATGCTCAAATTTACAATTTATCCTTTATAATTAAAATTTAGACTGGTAACCCCGATGATATGAGCTTAATTACTTATTTTCATGTACTGCTTTTGGTGAATTTCTTCCTATTTTTTGATTATCAATCCTTAGTATTTGCATGGTTAACATGAACAAATTTTAATCCAGTTGGAATCCAAGTAAATACAAAATTTGCTACATAATTAGTTTCGCATTTCAAGATTCATTTGGTGGCATTAAACAAGTTCCTTCCCGCTGCTTCCTTGTTTAAATTTTGTGAAAAAACTTCAATCATACAGTGGTTTTTTAGAGTATGCTGATTTTACCGATGTAAAGTAATAATAGTATTCGAAGTTGCTAAATGATTTTGAAAACTTAGAACTGTTTCATGATGAGAATTATGCCTTTAGATGATTGTTCTGCCAAATGACCTGTGCTGGATTAGTTTGTTTTTGACAAATCAACTGAATATTTACGGTACCTCAGGAAAGAATTAGTAGGAATTTTAATGCAACTAAAAAAATAAACGGCGCTATGCAAAACATACCAGTTTAAAACACAGCAAAACCTTGATAAACAACGACAAGAAAATTTTATAGAAATTTGTTTTCATTGAGCTTCCTTATTGTACTGCAAATTTCTTTTCTAACTTTAATAACTTATTTTACTACTCATTTGCTTCATAAAAAGCAGTTTTCTTTGCACTTTTTCCACTTATTTAAATTTAGTTTTCTTATTTTGCCTCGTCTAAAATTTCAAGAAACCTTCGGATTCCGAAAAAAAATCCTGTTTACAGTCCCGTATGCCACTGTAATGAACTGCTGTTTCTTACCACTACTTTGGCATTGACTTTGAGAATCACATTTCCAACAATGATTAATTATCATCAGTGGATGTCAAATAAGACCAGTTTTCAATTAGGGCAAAAGGGTATCAACCTGTTATTGTCCTTTGACCTGCAAATATTACCGTAGGAAGCCTATCAATACGTCTAATTAGAAAGTTCATTTGACGTTACTCTTCACAGGTAGAGTTCACATCTTGTACTTAATTCTTCAAAAATAAGAAATCCAATCCCCGTATGCTAATTAGACCAATGCCAGCAGGTTTAATAACTGATGGACGGGATGGTCTAGTCCCTTATTCTATCACTATCGAGAAATATAATTTGTGGTTTCAAGAAAGCTAGAATTATGAAACTGGAGAGTGATGAAAACTGAGATTAGGGTGAAACTGAAACATATGCATGAAGTACGTTAACTTAAAAAGGATTGATTATATATCTCACATACTTTTCCCACCTTAAATTATCATTTTCTTTCTCTGAACAGGAGTAATGATATTTATATATACTTTCTCAAACCATCCAGTTATCATTTCTTTTGGAGTTTTTTCTTGGGATAACTGTACCTTATACACATTGGCTGCGATAAATGAATCAATTGAACAAAAAATGTTTCAAACATTGTCATAGAAAATAGAAAAATGTGCTAAAACATTACTAGTACCTAAAACATTTTTCGAATTTTTTGATCTCTGAACTATAATTGTAGAGCAGTAAATTCAGTTTCCCACATGACAACCTGTCCCTTAATTATGCTTAAATTATTGTATATCTTCATGAAGTACATTTCCTTGACCTATAAGGATTTCACTCTTTTAACGCTCTTTCTTTGCGAAAAAAAGAAATAGCTTTCTTTTGTGTCGCGTTGTACCTGTCACCGAGGGTGCAAAAAGAATTCGAATTTTCAAATGACCTGAAAAATATATCGTTAGGTATAGATAAAAGCGCAAGTTCACATCTCTTCTATGATGGCCAGTAGTTCACGCCGTTTACTACTGAGTCCGCAAGAATCCCATTAAATCATTCCAATTAAAATCTAGAAATGTAGAAAAAGCCGAATTGAAGTGTTTTAAAGCTAAATTATTGCCAAAAAATAAGACAAAGTGTCAATATATTTACTTCCTAATCTAAATAAGAATAAACAACAACAAAATTTTATGCAGATATCACCGATGCATTTCAAACTTTTCTCTTCTTCTTTAATCTGAGCATTTTTTTAGCAAAATAGTCGTTGACTGAAAGCTTACTGACAGTCAACTTTCCACAAAATGGTTCTGATTTTACCTGGAATTTATGCACACATAATACATACCATATTAGGTTCTTAACACAAAACCAAGTGAACAAAATTCAAAGTGAATGCATCCTCAGTAAAAGAATATGGCTACTGTTTATTAACCAAAAATGCTTTTGAACGGAAATTTTTCAGGGTTGCTTCTTAAATATTTTAGAATATTTAAGAATCTTTTTTATTTCGGAATGAAATACAGCTAAAATGGAATCAACTGACTTCATCCTTCTCCACATTCCTTTCGGCGCTCTTATTAGCAGTTTTGATTGCTGATTTCCTACCAAAAATTGCGCATTTGTCTTTTTCCGACATCACTGATAAATTCAAGGAGTACCTGTCTTTTCTATGTCTGAAATACTGCATTCTTAATAGTACAGTGAGAAAAGCTATGTTAAAATGCTACTTCAATTTAATAACTTAATCAGTTTAATATAAAAGAATAGCAAATTACTGGGTTAAAAAATAATGTTCCTAGAGGAATTTTATACTATTCACAAATTCTATCAAATCTCTAGAAGTTTGCTCACTATGAAGGAATAATTCTCTATTGTGTATGTTTTTCGTCCTTATAGAATAAAGAGGAACGTTATAATTAGAGAATTTAATGACTATTAATTGATCTTTTAAACAAGTAAGAAATTTATCACTTCAATATATAATGAATAGCTTTAAGAGAAGGCAACATGAAGAGATGAATCGAAACAAACTCATTCAATATTATTTTAGACTGGACTTCGTTTACACTTTTCTTGAGCTGCTCGGTTCCCATATTTAAATTTTTTTTGAATCGTTTAATTTGTGCCTTCTTCTTTTTTTCATTTAAATCGGCTAAAATGGCGGCAAAGGCTTCCTCGTGAGCACCCAGTAAGTCATCATTACATCTAACAAATCCCAAGCCTACAATGAGCAAAAAATTTCTATTCATTTATTTCTGTGATGTATGGATTATATTTGCATTGGAACCAGCTAGATGACGCTTATTTGGTTAATACCAAACATAATGAGAAAATTTTCCGACACGCTATGTTTTTTTTTACAATTAAGAACTGATCTGAATGCACGTGAGCTATTTTAAAATGACCACTAAGTTTTTATTCTAACTGATTCTCCAGATCCAAAAGTAAATACTTATCAAAAGATAACACTTAATTCACCGTTGTCTGAATAATATTGAAAACTGTTCTTATCATGCCACTCTTAATAAGATCTCTTTAAGCAAAGAAGATTCGCAATCTTTTTCCACAACCTTGAAAGTTGAGCCGTATATATATATGTATTTAAATAGGTCCAAAAAAAGAAACCTTTCGTTAGATCGTTCGTTTTCATTTGTAAATTCTCCGTTATCCCCTGTTCATACTTGCCCAATCCACGACCAGGTTTCCACCCTGTCTTCTCCATCATTAATTTTCCAAACCTCGAATCATCTGAATCGAATTAAGTTGCAAAATTTTGAAATAATTCCAAATTTCTCTGAAGACTGTGTAGATTAAAATTAAAAAGATAATTAAGAATTTATGTCACAAAAAAATAGACAGAATGCAGAAAGATACCATTTAGCCAAGCGGAATTCTGTGCAGCAATGATATTTTTTCGTTTTCGATGAGATGCCGCTAAAAACGACATGGCATTGCCTCCTCAAATCCTGCAAACTTTTCTCTTAACTTAACTCATACACCTATAAAACATTCCCAGTCCTCTCCTTTCTTAATTTTCTGTCATCTTACAGCAAAACGAGAAGTTGAAAATTGGATAAAGGAGAAATAAAAACATAAGCACAAGTCATCCGGCATACTGAAATAAGACGTTTGCCTTTATCTTGAACAATTGACTAGAAAGCTAAATCATTTCTATTTGCGGAAAAAATAAAGATTGGTTGTTAAAAGGAAATTCGAAAAAAAGATAAAGATAAAAACGAATAAAAAAGAAACACAAAAAAAAAACGAAAAATCGTCAAACAAGAAGATAAAAGAGAAATAGGAAGTGTATGTATAAATTCTGTACAGAATCTGGTTGACTAGTTAGCTATATTCAGCCATATATGCAAGGTGAGAGAAATTTACTTTTAATAATTCTTCCATAATTTATAAAAATAAACAAAAACTAATACCGCCCAATATTCATGTGGGACAATATGAAAATAAAGAATAAGTAAGGATAAAACAAAGAATACGTCTCTACAAAAGTATACAGAACACAAATATATTTATCATTCGATTATTTTATCATATTATATTCGTCGTTTCGGCAATAACGCGATTTTTCAAAAAGTATTATCGGACAGCATATACCATTTTTGATTAGACTTTCATTGGTTCAAAAATAATTTTCCGGTCACTTATAACCCATGCAATAAATACAAATATAAAAACGAGCAGCTTATCATAGCTTAGCAATGGATATACATAGTTTTTTCCAGAAAATAGGCATAGAAAAATTCTATTATATTTAAATGTCCACTCAAATTTTGAGGATGTAGAGCAAAGGCTATTCTTCCTCCTTCTAAATCTACATTTGCAATGATAAAAAAAAAATAAACTCCACTTGGCAAATTCCATTTTTTTAATTAACTGGGAAACTATTAGAATCATGAAATTTAATTACCAGAAGAGACAGTCATTTTTCTATGTTCTACAGTATCTTGAGAAAAATAATTTAATGTAAAAGATGTTTTGTCATTGCATATAAGAATTTCAATGTTAAGAACCTCTCTTCTGGAAATATGTCGAAAAAATTAATATACAAGATTTAAGGAGCTTGATGAAGTTCAATGATCCAAATTTCGGATAACCAAATCATTTTCATTGGTGCTCCTTGATAAAGTGTACCAGCTGTTACAAACAATTTCGTTTCCGTCGAGATTTGATATAATCCATGATAATAGGGCAGCAACCAGTAGGCGATAGGTGCGACTGTATAGAATTGTCCCGCATGCGTGTGTCCTAGAAAAAAAATTCTATTTTAAAAATTTTAAATAGTGTGAACTGCTCGTCCCCAATAATACGTATACCAATAAGATGAAATGAATATGCATATCTTTGACGACAAATACAATTACATATACTCTATCATACATTCACTTACCTTCATTTATCATTTACCAAAACGTTTCAAGCTGATAGAAAAGTAATATCTCTTTCAACTAACCTGACAAAATGAGATCAACTCGCAGATGTGCATCATTGAAAGCAATTTCTTTAGCCGAAGATGGATTATGCGAAAGCACAATAGTTGCACTATTTTGAGGACAACCTTCCAATGCTTTTACAGGTTCAAACGTATGGTTAGACAGTCTGCAATACGGATTTCAAATTCATTTTAAATTATATTCTTCCCTAATTCGGGAGTCTAAAAAATAAACCATAATAGACAGATAATCTTAATAATTGTTCTAGTAGCTGCTTTCAAGAAGCTAATAAATACAATGATACCAAAAACAGGAGAACATTCACATAACTTACCCGCTTTTTCCACTCGAATAATCACTTACACCAGCCACACAGATGCCACGAAAATCCACATGTCTAGAACAGCAAAACTTGAGTAAAAACAAACGCAGACTTAAAATGAATTAAATACAAATTCATCATATGCAAGTTGTTAAATTGCAAGAGAAAAATTTACGCTCTTTCATGTATTCTTTAATTTTAGTTGCATTTATCGAATGTGAACATTTCTTGGGTAGGAAAAAACTTGTGCAAACCATTTATGCATGACCTAATACAATAATCGTATAGAAATATAAATATTACGTGTCACTAATAACCAAAAAGATGAAAACCTGTTATTCAACACCTCAAATCCAAATTGTTGAAATAAATCAAACCATTCTGAAGCATTGCCATAATAATACTCATGATTTCCACTTACATAAAATACTTTCGACTTCAAAAACCTGGAAAAAATTATTTCCATTTTTAACTGAGAAATTTCATATTTGAAAATCATCTACGAGGCGTTTGGTTAAATTCATGCTGAATACAGTTATGCATCGGCTTCTGAACAAGTTGAGCTACTCGTTAAGCAATTCAACCAATGTTGTTATATGGAAATGATACACAGGAAGAAATAAGCAATTAAAGCCTAATAAATAAAAGTTCTCTAAAGAACCTATTACAATCTTATAAAATATCTATCAATCAAAGAAATTATTACTTATCAGATCTTTTTATGGTTGGAATTATCTAAAAAAAAAAAACTAATTCCAGATATTCTATTTTGCAAATTCTCACCGTAGTGGTTTCAAACGACCTTCTATTGCATCTCTTGGAGCATCAACCATATCACCAACAATAAACACACCATCAGTTCTTTGACTGTTCACTCGATTTACAACCTGTAAAACTTTTGTCGGAGAATTTTTTACTGTTTATTGTATTATTGGTACTTTACATAATGAATTGTGTAATGAGATACTCAGAGATTATAAAACCACGGTAACAAGTCTGAAATAATGAAATTTTAATATTTAAACCAATTCAAACACCAGTACTTGACATAGTGAGATTATTGGGGTAATCAAAGCAGAATCTAAAATCCCTGAGGTGACATGATAGGCATATAAAACGTTATAAGATGTTCAAAACTACTCTTTCAATTTGTTCTTCGAACACAGTTGCACCAGCATGGATATCTGATATAAGGGCAAATCGAATACCTTCTGCATCATCCGGTAAATCCTTCATTTGCACTGATAAATACTATAATACTTTCAATAACTGAAGAATAACTTTACTTTCATAAGGAAATTATATCAAATTCAAGAGCTTCAGTGAAGTAAAAAGTAGTGAAATCAAAATTTTAGTTGCATAACGACAATAAGGAGGACTGGAATGGTGCTGAAAATATTACTTATGTAATAATAAATACAATTGTAAACTGATGGTACGAATTTAAAAAAAATGGATAAAAAGGGGGACTAACTTTGATAGTGCACGCATCACAGAAAAGGTATGAAAGGAGGCATAAAAATATGGCGACCAGTAATGTAAAAGTAACTTGAACATTTTTATTTGAACAAAGCGCTTCCAAAGCAGGAAATTTGTAAAAACATTTGCGGATAAGTGGATGACAAATAGTCACTGTCTAAAATAAATTTTAGATATTTTCTTTTTCAAACGTTCATTTCTTATTATCTGAAACTGATAGTAATTATGAATTTTAAAACGATCGTTGGAAAGGATGTTGGCAATATAATATCCAAGGAATCTAATAAAGTCCTAAAACGTACGCGGGTCAGTATGTGGACCACTAAAGGTACGGATAAATTGACAGTTACAGCCAATAATGACGTAATGAAACTTACCAACCATACAAAACGAGTAGCAAATGAAACTACTGCCAACCTAACAACAAGATGAGAATAAACAAACCTAAATATTCTATATGATTCCGTTCTTGCTTTAAAAAGTGACATCAAATGCCACCGAAAACCATATTTAACTTGATTAAGTAGCTCACCAGCATCATTTTTACAAGAGACATGACAGAAAGGTTGGAATTTGTTTTCTCCAACACCCAAACATATAAAAATAGGCTTTTCACTAAAGCACTGATTAATAATGAAATACAGNNAAAAAAGTCAATCCCAAACCTAAAATCTAAAAATACTAACATTTAATCCAGAAATCACTAGTGTGAGAACTGTAAATATAATCAGAGGGATGACAACGTGATACCACAGGCCTATTGACAAGAAGCATAAGATGATGAAGAAACGCGGCACCAAACCAGGAATGAAATACAGAAAAAGCGTCGCATGCCCCATAAACAACCATAACATCGTACTGATAGCTATCAATTTAAAATACTGGAATAGATTTTTTGCAAATGAATTCAGTTCGAGAAATTTCCGATGTCATATGAGCTAAACTTGAGAAAAACGAAATGATGTTAAAAACTTTTGAAGCCAAGAAAAAAATCAAAGCATCCGATGCACTATTTTGATTAAATATATAAGGGATTAATGCAAATATTAAGTCAACACTATCAAAAGGAAAAAAATAATAATGCTGAGAATTTTGCTAGGAAAACGGGACAGAACAACAAAACACTGGATAGCGAAATTTCGTAACAAGCAAAAAATCTACTTCATTTACTAAAAGCTACAACTGACTTGTTTAATTTGCTTCGTAGCAACTTGATAACTACAATTCTGTCGAAGAAATTTAAAAATGATCAATAACAAGTTTTAAAAAAAAAATGTGATAAATACCTTTGCTGAACGACCGGTCAATAAACCATTATTATTACATATTAGCAAATCTTTTGCAAATTGAATAAGCCGGGAATACGTAAAGACGCTAAAAGGAAGTATAAATAGTTCGAATTTGACTGTACTCAACTGACGTGCACGATTGCCCCTCCGATAATCCTGTACTTCATTTATCTGGAAATAAAATATACAATAAAAACACTACAGAATATTTCCTATCTAAAAAGTTCCACAAAAGACATACTAATCAACTGGACGAAAAAGTTAACAAAGCATCTTTATGGAAAGATTTTTGAGAACAAATAATATGACTATAAAGAAATTTTCATTTTACGGAATTAAATGAAACTGAAGCGAAAGTACTTATTTTCAGAAAGGAAGTGCGCTTTAATTCGGTGGTAATTTGGAAAAAAAATCAAATTCGAAGCAAAGAGGAAACTTACGCCAAATATTGTTGAACCGAAAATATTTAGAAAAATGATCCCGATCACTGAAATGATACTCGAAATGACAACTGGGAAGTTGACGAGCCGCAAATTCATATCACATAATCATGAATAATGAAGAACTCTGCAAAATAACAATCATTGATGCAAAATATTCAATCATGATCGATTATCAAATAAGCTCAAAAGATGAACTTTCCACACAACAATAGTAACCACAATAGTATTATGCATAGTTAATCAAAACGAAAAATAAAAGTTATGCGATTCCACGCATTCTCGTTTTCGTCCAGTAAACAATAATATATAATATCAAATGGATAGGTAAAAGTCAATAAAAGTATTATGTATAGGGACATATGAGGTGAATTAGAGTTGAGTGCAATGATATGAAAGATCAACTGCTAAATTCGAAATCCTTTTCGTGTCTTTAGAAATAAGTATAAATTGCTTACGAATAAGACTAAATGGATTTGTAAAATCAATTATGCAACTGTGGATAAATTGTATCAGTTGAATTTTCACTATATTTTATTCGAAAGTTACATTCCCATCAACGGATGCTTCTTCACTTATTCTAGTGACATAATGTTTTAAACCTCCTAACACATTACCATCATAGAAGTATTTATAAATTATCAGCTTATTGTCAACAACGTATGAAAAGAGAGTTCGACTGATGCTGACAACATTATCTAATAGTATCTGTTTAAAGTGAAGTCCAATTCTTTCCGCTTTCGAAGAACTTTACGATATTCACTGCAGTGATACTAAGTTTACACATCAGTCACACTAAATTTCTTCGTTCGATATTCTCAAGATCATTTGGTAAGGTAATCGTCTAAAAGTTTAAACACATTCAAGAATTCAATATCAGTACGTGTACATTAGTAGTAGAAACCTTCAGTGAAGCTGCGATGCTTAGGGATCAGCTTGTACAAACAAGGTATCACATTGTACTATTCTCGACCATCATAATTATAATAAAAACCTCAGCAATTTTTACTACATGAAAGAGATTTATTCAAACTGAAACTCCAGCTTTATAAAATAAGATTTGCTAAAAAAGCAAATGAAAAAGTTTCTTGGCAAAAAAAATGGTCAGAAATGCAATCAAGATTTTATAGCCAATTAGTCATATTTTTTGATTTGAAATAGGTGTTACAACTTGCAAGCATACAAACAAACTGTTATAATCAGAAAATTCAAAGTTACAGTGTTATAGAAATAACTCAGATAGTAGAGATTAATTATTCTTCTTCCATACTAAATCTATGATTATCACCATCAATCAGTAAAATCGGTAGACAACTAAAATAAAAACATGTACAGAAAGCCACCCTGGTATCACATAAAACTTTACAAGAATATATATATATATATGGTACAGGTATATGTATATTATATTATTAAAAAAAAAAAAAAAAATTAACCGAATGTACACATCAAATATCGCATGATCATGTCCGCAATGTCAGTAAAGTTATTTCACACAAATTTAACATTTTTACTGGCGGGCCCCAGTAATTTACGCCTGATGATACGTAAATCTGCGTGTTGCTATTTTTTATTTTGTAATGTCCATATAAGAAATCATTCTTCAGATATGCAAGAAGCCATACGATGTAAAATTGTCCAGCATGCGTATGTCCTAGAAAAATTTTTAACGGTGGCAACACAACAAGCAGTTTTCCAATCTTGCATAATATTAAATAAAAAGGCTAAATTATTTGCTTGTTCAATAAATGTTACCAAACAGATATTATGCATGTAAAATATTTTGGAACTAATCATTCAATGTTTTAATCGTATTTATTGCTTTCAACTGAGAACTGCTTCAAGTCCACGTTTAATTATTCTATATTGATACCAGCCCGCTTCTGAATATGGTAAGAATTTACATTTCGAGATCAAACTAAAAACTTTTTTCCTCACATTTTAAAGTGGAATCTGGATGGATTAACGAGTTTCACGAAAAACACATACTTCAAAAGTAACCTGTTACTAGTTAATAAAATATTCTTTTTACCCCTAATTCTTTTGAGCTGACCTGATAAAATTAAATCGATTCGTTTCTTAGTACTACGCATAATTTTCGAAGCACCATTTGGTTGGTGTACCAGCAGGATCACAGGTTGTGTCTCACTACAGCCATCCAAAGCACGTTCCGCATCCATATGATGGTCAGGGATTCGAAGTTTTTCTGAAATAATTAAAAATAGAAAGTCCTTTTTTCCCTGATAGAAATGAAAATTTCACCAGAAATATATGCTTCGAAATCCCTATATCGCCGCAGCAACAAACAAAAAGAAATTTAGGAGGTAAAAAGCTTTTTATTTCCCAAATTTCTCTTTATTTGTCGATGCAACGATGTGAGAATTTGAAAGCATGTTCGAAAAAAAAGGTTTTCCAGCAAAACAACTTTAGTAAAATAATCAATAACGTAAATATACCCGTGAAAAGATCATCCACACCAGCAACACAAACACAGTCACCACTACTTGAACAAAGATTACGATGTGAATTATGCAAAACAGTGATATTAAACTTCGTTGTGAAATAATGCAACCATTCGTTCACGTCACCATAGTAGTATTCATGATTGCCTAAATAGCATTTTTTTTCTGTATATTAAAATTGAAGATATTCGAAGGAGGAGGTGTATAATCAAGTATGTGAACACGAAAGTGAAATATGAAACCAGCCAGCAACATAAGCCTAAAAAACTTTTACAAACAAATTAAGCATACCATCATGTGTACGTTGTCCATAAATAAGGAACAAAGAGCTTAAATCAAAAGTCCTACCTAAAGTTTTGACTTTACAGAACCATTTTTATACGTCATGATAGATTTTTCTTTAAAGAGATTCAAATCAAACAGATGGGAAAAGCAAATTAGACTTTTAATACATACTAGTTCAACGAAAAATCAGCGAAATGAG